>OZ007497.1:96686654-96893368 GCA_963931805.1 Microdon myrmicae | reverse complement strand
CACAGCTTTCGAGGAAACCATGTAGTTCCCTCGCTGCGTTAGGCCCTTTCTGGCCACTATATACCTCCACGTTTGCTTGGACTAGGTCCAGAATTTTTTCCGCACCCAACATAACGGCGACGGGTTCTACCGATATAATTTCCGCGGATAGCTGCCTTGTGTGGCTCCTCGTCTGCATTAACGGTAATGCTAACGCGCGTTTAATTAATTTCGTATGGAGGGCTACCCGGATTATTCTGACCGTAGTTCGCTTTTTCCCGTAGCGAACGAAAACACGATAGTGGAACAATAATCCAACGATGAGGGGTTAAATCTATTTAAATTATTTAAATAAACTTCCCAACGATGAGAGGTAAGAACAATTTAAACGACCCAACGATGAGAGACTAGACCCAATCTATATAAATAAAAGAAAGAAGAAGACAAAAATCTGAAAAGAGAACACTAAAACAGTGGAAAAATTTTTTGGTAAACTATCTCCAATTTTTCTTCCCAACGTTGATTTCGTCCTCTTTCCTGTAATTGGAAAATAAACCTGAGAAAAGGAGAATGTATTTTTTTATTTATGTTATTTGTTATTTCGGATTTTTTTTTTAAACCTAGCCGCTAGTTCCGCTAGTCGGCGTAGGGACGTTAGAGCCTCGGGGCTCTTCCACCACTGGATTTATATCCCCGACGGCTTTGATATAAATTTCCAGCTGGTGGTTACCGGCTGCGCCAATTTGTTACGTTTGTATTTATAACAATTATTTTTTTTAAATATAGAAGGTGGGTAAGAAGGGGACTTACTGTGATTAAGTTAGAGCGACCGTTGAGCGGTCGCTGTGCTGTGGTTGTTGTTGTTGTTATCTGTCAGCGTCAGGTTGCAGGGGGCGTTGAAGGTTGCTCCCCTGTTCAGCAAGCCCTAATCGCGTCAGTTCTCTTGATTTTACCACTTTGGCCAACCTCGATCAAGTCCATTTCCACAGCTTCAGCTTGTTTTTCGATCTCTGGAGTCTTTTGTGTGGGTTACAGCTTATGTCGCTGTAGTTATAAATTGTTTAGTAGTTTTTTCCTCTTTGCCGTTTTGTTATTTTTTTGATATATATTTTTCACGAACTGGCAGGAATTTTTTTTTTTGCTTGTTTTTACTTCGGAGATTGACGGCGAATTGTCATTTTTCCGAATTTATTTCCGGTTGTTATTTTATTTTATTATTTTTTTTTCTCCGCCAAGTAGAATTTGCATAAAGTAGTTTATGCAAATTAACTACTTGGCGCGTTATTTCCTTTCACAGGTAAAGAGGGGAATCAAAGGGGGATTAGTGGATTCTGGGGGGACCTGGACTCAATGTCGGTCTGCTGGACTCAATGTCGGTCCGTAACACCACTTGCTGAAGTAATCCACGATGACCAACATGTATTTGTTGTTGTCGTTGGTTTTTGGGAATGGTGCTGAGATATCAATCGCAGTTCGCTCGAAAGGGGCACTCACGTTGTACTGCTTCATAGCGCTCCTTGGTTTTGCTGTTGGTCCTTTGGTCGCAGTGCAAGTTGTGTACTTCCTACACCAAGACGCGACGTCATCTCTCATGTGAAGCCCGTAGAATCGAGATCGTAATTTGGAAAGTGTCTTGTTAACTCCCAGATGTCCACCGGAGGCCCCGTCGTGCATTTCTGTTAGTACATCCGTCACTTTTGATGGTTGGACTAGAATCAGCATTTGATGCGATTTTTCGTCCGCGGCTTCTCATTTACGCCTAAGAATTCCACCTTCCAGCAAGGAATTCCATTGCGCCCAATATGCCTTAAATGTTCCACTCTTGCCGGAAATATTGTTCCAAGTTGGCCGCTCGTTCTTTTCTTTGTGTTCCAGGATTAGCGACATATCTTCATCCTGGAGTTGAGCTGCGTGTATAGCATCACTCGTCGACCCATCTAATATTTCTACTTGTACATTTCGAAGTTCGTACGCCTCTTGTTTTTCTTCCCCTCTATGACAATGTTTACAATCTGGCTTACATGGTCTTCTTGATAGAGGATCAGCGTTATTATGCACCTTCCCTTGACGGTGGGAAATTTGGAAATCGTATGTTTGAAGTCGTTCGATCCATCGAGCTATTTGTCCTTCCGGATTCTTAAAATCTAACAACCATTTAAGGGCGGCATGATCCGTCCGAAGGTGGAATCGACGTCCGTAGAGGTACTTATGGAAATTCTTAACGGCTTCTACGACAGCCAGCAGTTCCTTTCTTGTTGCGCAGTAATTTCTCTCTGGCTTAGATAGAACTCGACTATAATATGCGACAACTCTCTCTTTACCATCGACTTCCTGTGACAACACTGCTCCGATTCCTGTTACTTCCATCAGTATCCAATATAAATGGGCGATCCGAACTTGGGAACGCCAATGTTGGAGTCTTACATAACTCGGCCTTCAATGTGTTGAATGCTGCCTCACACTTTTCTGTCCAATTGAATTTCTTGTCTTTACCCGTGAGTTCGTATCGGGGGTTAGCCACATTGGCGAAATCTCTAACAAACCGTGTGGCTAATCCCATAAAGCTTCTTAACTGTTGCTTATCTTCTGGAGTAGGCCACTCTTGGAAAGTTGCTATCTTATCAGGATCCGTTTGGACTCCTGCAGATGAAACGATGTGTCCCAGGAATTTTACTCTCCTTTGGAAGAGTTCACATTTCTTTGAATTGAGCTTTAAGTTGGCCTGTCTTAGTCGTTCGAAGACGGAGCGCAGATTATTGATGTGTTCTGGTAAATTCCTTCCAACAACGATGATATCGTCCAAGTACACAAGACACGTCTTCCATGTAAGTCCCCGTAGAACACTTTCGATAAATCGTTCAAACGTTGCTGGAGCATTACACAATCCAAAAGGCATCACGTTGAATTGATAAAGTCCGTTTCCGGTAGTAAACGCTGTCTTCTCCTTGTCCTCCTCCTTCACTTCCACTTGCCAGTAACCGCTTTTTAGGTCCAATGTTGAGAACCGCTGAGCTCCAGAAAGGGTATCTAGTGTGTCGTCGATTCGAGGAAGTGGGTAACTGTCTTTCTTCGTAACGTCGTTTAACCGGCGGTAGTTGACACAAAATCTAGTTGACCCATCCTTCTTCTTGGCCACTTAGAAAGAAATGATGTACTCAACGCAGAAAGATACGCGACAATTCGGAAAGAGACAACGAGACTTTTAAAACGCAAAAAACGCGAATGGGAGAAGACTAGAATGGAAAAAATCATAGAGAACGCCAGAGCAAAGAATATCAGAGGTATGTATGCCGCCATAAATTCAATTAGAAACGGCTACCGAGGGAGAGCCAAAATAATCCGAGACACAAACGGTTGTCTGGTGACAGAAACATCAATATCGTGACAAGATGGAAGCAGTACTTTGAAAACCTGCTCAATGTACGCACCCATCAACCACAGATAAATGCACCAAGCGTACATACAGCCGAGCCTCAGATTCCAGAGCTGTCTCTCAACGAAGTTGTAGACGCAATAAAGCGATTGAAAAACAACAAGGCTTCCGGAGTCGACTGCATACCGGCAGAGCTTATGAAACATGGAGGAGAGTCAACCCCTTTAAAGACCCTCCAACTGATTAAAACAATATGGGATAAGGAAATCATTCCGGAAAAATGGAAAACCTCAATAGTCGTTCCCATTTTCAAAAAAGGCGACAGATCTGACTGCGAAAATTACAGAGGAATATCATTGCTCCCAGCCACATACAAAATACTAACAAATGTCATACTGGCGAGAATCACACCGTACGCAGAAGAAATATTGGGAGACTACCAATGCGGATTCCGTGGGAACCGGTCAACAAGCAACCAAATGTTCAAAATAACGCAACTACTGGAAAATAAGTGGGAATACGGAGAGACGGTTCACCAACTGTTCGTTGACTTCAAAAAAGCTTACGACTCGGTCGCAAGGCAAAGACTCTACCATATTGTAGTTGAGCTGGGAATCCCGAAAAAATATGCCGCCCTCATTCAAATCTGCATGAACGAAAACAAATGGCGAGTCAGAATAGAAAACCACCTCTCAAAACCATTTGAAATCCGGGACGGACTAAAACAGGGGGATGGCCTCTCACCATGTCTCTTTAACCTTGTCCTCGAGTATGTCATCAGAAAGGTACAAGACGACAACATGGCCGGATCATCCCTGAACGGGGTCACACGAGTGCTCGCATATGCGGATAACATCGCGATAATCTAGAAACTGTAAGTAAAAACTGTGAAATCATCACGCAAGCGGCAGAAGAGGTGGGCCTAGAAATAAATGAAGAGAAAACAAGGTACATGATTATGGCGAGAGCAGGTGGACATCAGGGGCAATATATTTGAAAATGTCAAAGAATCTAAATACCTGGGAACAATACTGACGGCCAGTAACGAAATGTTGAAGGAAATTAACAAAAGATTACACTCCGGCAACGCTAGTTGGCTTGCAGTCAGTAAACTGCTGAAATCCAAACTGCTATCACAGAATATAAAGCTCCATGTCTATAGAACCATAATCATGCCGATTGTTCTATATGGATGTGAAATATGGGCTCTCAAAAAACGGGAAGAAAACAAATTCCGCGTATTCGAGAATAAAGTTTTAAGGGGTATCTTTGGAGGTAAATATGACGAGGGGGCAGGACAAAGGAGGAAACTCCACAACCACGAATTGGAAGAGCTATACCGCAAACCTACAATAGTGAGAGTAATCACGTCGCGAAAATTAAGATGGGCCGGACACGTAGCGCGAATGGGCAACGATAGGACCGTGCATAGAATTCTTGACGGTAAGCAAACGGGAAAGAGATCGACAGGGCGGCCGCGACGGAGATGGGAGGACAATGTTAGTTTGGACCTCGAGGAGATCGGATCGGAAGGTCGAACGTGGAAGGAGAGCGCACGGGACAGGGAACAATGGCGGAGTCGAGTCGGTGAGGTCGTGAACTTTCGGGTTCCTACAGGCCAATAAATAGTAATAGTAGTAGAGATGTTCCAATTCTCATGTTCCCTGGCAAAAGCTAACCTAGCCTTTCGGTTTTTTAATGATAACAATGGTTTTTTTTTTAGCCCATCTTGCAAAAAGCTGGCTCTCAGTGAATCGCTCTCTAATAGAGCGTGCTGAAAGTCCATTTGGGCCCTCGCCGAAAACTTCCTTTCGTATTTCTTTTGAACTCATAAATGGATTTTTTTTGCAGCTCGAACCATTAGCCTATCCTGGGCTTCAGTCGTTTTACGAGATCTTCTCCGTCTTGCTACGAGTTCTGTGGTTTTATGTTTTTCTACATATTTTATAGCATTAAATACCATTGTTTTAGAGCAATTAAGCTTTTTTGAAATTTCTTTATACGACAACCTTTCATTATTTCGACGATTTATTATCGCTTCTCTCATGTTTTTTGTACAGCTTTTTTTCTTTCCCATATCTCGTTCAAATGTCTTAAAACAAAGCAAAAACTTATAATTCCGTTTACTTTCAAACAAATTATTATATTTACCAACAAATATTTACGTTTAAAACGAAATTATACAAAAAGAAACAAATCGTTCTTAATTAGATCGCCAACTAATTTTGTTTTACAAAACCTTTTGAATTTAATTTTATGTTTTTTTGTTATTTTTTTGTAAATATTATTTATATTTTTATTAATATACTAAAATACATATATAAAAAACATTTTACAAACAAAGAATTTTAATAAAAAATTATTGTAAACAAAATTTCTAATTAAGAACGATTAATTAGTTCGCCACAACTGTATATATTAGCAGCGGAAGCTCTTTGATCGATGATAGCAAGCACGGGTTCTATAACTACACGATATATAATAGTTGATTTATATCGTGTGGTTATGTAAATAAATTTGTTATCGTTTGCCTTTTCTGCACCGACCACACCACGTAAGAAGTCAGATGGGTGCGACATTTAATATCTCTTGGGAACTTTTTTGACATTGATGTATTTTATGATTCCTCCGTGACATGGAGGCGTAACTAATCACATACATTTTTTAAAGAAATTGAATCAATTTCAAAGGGGACGACATGGAAAATTAATATCTACTTAATATCATAAAATTAAACACCACACACTTCCATCTATGATTTGTTATTTAAGGGCATTACAAATATATCGTTTCGCCAATTTGTAATAGAGAGGGTCGGCAATGTCTCGAGATTAATTAATTTAAATTCACTATTGCTTACTATTGACTTATAAAACTGATACATGTTATGTACATTTGGCGTTGGGGAATTTAGTGTTATGACGTTAGCACTAAGATGAAAATATTCATACTTCAAAACCACCTTTAAAAGGTGCTTTTCAACTCAATAGAATCTGATTCCCGTATAATTTTGTGCTTGATTTTATTTTAAAATGTGACACCGGGGATACCTAACCACTTGTGAGTGTGTGGGTGTACATTTGCCTATGCTGAAAAACTGGATTTACACAATTTAAGTATCTAATATTTAAATATCTAACAGTCTACACGGCTGTGACTGAAATTATCGTATGGTGATTCTAAATAACATATTTACAAATATGTACTTTACTCATTTAAAGCTGTGTTAGTTGCGGAGCACGACAATCATTAACCGCATTACGTCATTACAGCAGGTGACTAAATACCGAACTACTCATAATAAAACAAAATTACTATTTTCATTTTTTATTATTTCGTGTTTGAGTAAGTGTTTGTGTTTGTTTTCGTTGTTTAAAATATTTATTGTTTTCGGCTTAGTGTTGTCATTGTCCATAGCTTTAACCGCTGTCAGAACGTCTACCTTTTCAGTCTTACTCACTGCTGATGGATCGTTTAGTTTCTCAGTCTCATTTACGAGGGTTGCCTTTTATATTTCGGGATTAGAGAACAAAAACAAATACTGATCATCGAAAATCACTTTATTGTTTTTCAAAATATTCCCCATGAAGATCTATACACTTTTGCATGCGTTTAAACCAATTGTTGAAGCACTTTTGCCACTCTGATTGAGGTATCTCCAACACATGCATTCTGAATGCAGCAACCGCTTCTTCAGGTGTCGAAAAACGTTGACCTCTCAGTTTGTTTTCTACGTACGGGAATAAAAAGAAGTCATTCGGTGCCAAGTCAGGACTATACGGCGGATGACCCATCAAATCGATGTTTTGGGTGCTCAAAAATGCAGTTGTCGCAGCCGATGTGTGAGAGCTCGCATTGTCGTGGTGAAGAGTGATCCGTCTTCGGCGGTTGGTTTTCCTGATTTCTTGGAAGACAACTGGCAAACAAATGGTTGTGTACCACTCAGAATTGACTGTTCTGCGTTGTTCTAGTGGTACGGTTGCGACATGTCCAGTTTTTCCGAAAAAACAGGCGACCATTTGCTTGGAAGTGCTTCGTGCGCGAACAACTTTTGTTGGATTTGGCTCATCTTGAAACACCCAGGCAGCCGACTGCTGTTTACTTTCGGGCTCATACGCGTAAATCCACGATTCATCACCTGTCACGATGTCATAGACGTGTTTCGAAGCACCGCGACCGTATTTTTTGAGCATTTCTTTCGACCAATTGACACGAGCCTCTTTTTGGGCGATTGACAAATTGTGTGGATCCAACGCGAACAAATTTTTTTGACAGTCAAATGTTTATGCAACATTGAATGTATGCTGGTCCCACTAACGCCTAAGGTTGTCTCAATCTCACGATAGGTCACATGACGATCTTCCAATATCAGTTCGCGCACAGCATCAATGGTTTTCGGAACAACAACTGATTTTGGACGACCTTCACGAAATTCATCTTGGAGTGAACTACGACCACGATTAAATTCACCATACCATCGATAAACACTGGTCCTTGATGGAGCTTCATCGCCAAAAATTGAATTAAGTTCATCCATGCACTGTTGCTGAGTTAATCCACGCCGAAAGTTGTAAAAAATAATCGCGCGAAAATGTTGACGATTTAATTCCATTTTTGGGCCGAGATGAATCTTTTAAGTTACTGTAAACAACACAAATAGCGCCCGTATGTCAAAACGTTCTGAGTGCGTATAACCTCAAAAATGTCCAACTTTACGACAGAGCTGTCAATTGCCGGATTGCAACGCTAGGGTTGCCAAATCCCGAAACATAAGAGGCAACCCTCGTATAGTTCTACCCGGGCTATGCTGCCGTAGCAAGCCTTAAACTCTATAAATAGATGATATAATGGGATATTAAATTCCTGACATTTTTCCATCGCCTGCTTAAGGGTGAATATCTGACCAATCGCTGATTTGCCTGGGATGAAGTCACACTGATATTGACCAATGATGACTTTAGCGTATGGGGATATCCGATCTTGTAGGATAGAGGAGAGTATCTTATAGGCGGTACTCAGCAATGTTATACCCCTAAAGTTGCTGCACACTGTGATATATTCCTTCTTATGTATGGGGAAAATAATCCCGCGACGCCAATCGTCCGGCATCTCCTCTTGCTCCCATACGTGCGCCACGATCTCACAAATTGCGTGATGTAACGCTGTCCCCCCATGTTCGATCAGCTCAACTGGTATGCCATCAGCTCCGGGGGCTTTATTTGATTTGAGCTGTTATGGCTTTTAATGTTTCCTCAATGTTTGGTGGCGGCAGCATTTGGTCTTGATCTTGCAATGGTGGAGCTTCCAATTCTTTCGTTGGCTGACCATATAGTAATTCATTGAAGTGCACTTCCCATTCCTGCAGAATGCCTTCAGGATCGGTGATCAAATTACCCTCTTTATCCTTGCAGTGAGTGCAGGGTGGTGTGTACTGCGTCATACTGTGGATTATTTGATATAACTCCCGTGCCTGGTGCGGTCCTCCCTCTCTATTTTCTCTATTTCACATACAAGTTTTTTTTTCCAGATACTTTTCTTTTGTCTGTGGAGTCTTTTTCCAGATCTTCTGAGGCGTGTCCATTTCCCTTCTACGCCCGGCATTCTGGCCCCAGGACTTACTCTCCCTCCGTCGAGCTCTTCGAGGGCGAGTCTTAACGCATGACCAAAGGTGTTGCTGGTATTCTCAATGCGTAAGGCAGCCGTGTTGATTCGAACCTGACCCGCGGATGCAATACGTCTCCGTAAGGCAACCCACGCTGGAAAAACTGTATTAACAAGATAATGATCGGAGTCGACGTTGGCACCGTTGTGGGGGTTCTCTATATCACACGGAGAACCAACCCACAATCCTAACCTGTAAACATGCAAAAACAAATCCGCAATAGCATACATCTCCTAATCTGCAATAAAAAACATTTTCCAAAGTCCCAACAGAATATATTCTAATCATCCCCGCATACATTTCCCCAAAATCGCTTAGGTCAATTCTATTCCCTCCTTGCGACCAAGCAATCCTAATTTCCCCGGAAACCCATAAGCCATAATAAAATGCATATTCCAACCTACAATGGAATACCAATCATCCCCCCCATTACATCACCCCACATCATCATCATCATCATCATCGGCACTACAACCGGGAACCGGTCTTGGCCTTATTTAACAAATCTCTACACCTTCGTCCTCCACGTTCTTAAGGGCATTTTTTATCTGTCTTATGTCCGTTTTGTTACGCCCTGTGAGTGGGGCGTTAGAATATACTCACAGCTAGGCCGGCTTATCGCAAAAGGCGACTAAAGGCCGAGTGGTGGCCGGGGTCCCAACGCCCTGTGTGGCCGGTGAAATACCACCCCATCAAGCTTTAGGCCCCGTCAATGGTCGGGAGAAATCCCTGGCCATCTTTCAAAGCTTGGCTGATGGACCGGTTCGAGAAAAGGTTGGTTAGGTGGTAGTCGGTCCCAAGGTGAGATACCACCCCGTCACGCTGTACATTCCGCGATATCGTTGAGAGAAGTCTTCGGCGGTGTTTCGAATGTGTGGCTGATGGCCTGGACTGACACGGAGATAAGTCATGATGGTACCTTCTGATATAAAGAATTCCAGAGGTATACTAGTCTCCCATTCGGATCTCCGGGGGGACTATGTCAGGGGGAACATCATGCAGATATCATGATAAATAATGGAACTTTGAGAGGTTCGTCATCTCATAACCGGGCTCGCTCTCGAGGCTCGGCCCACACTCGACTGGTGACGGCATTTTGTAACATCAGGGGCATCGGTTTCACCAATACTAATGTAAACGCCGTCCACCAATATTTGCAAACAACGAAACCTGATATCCTTGCCCTAACTGAGACCCAGGTCGATTCGTTAACTGATTCGACATATCTTCGTTGCTCAGGATACGACTTACATTCGAGATTCCGTTTTAAGGGCGGAGTCCGCGTCTTCGCGCGGTCCAATCTGGCTTGCCAGAGGATGGAGGCATTGGAACCCAATAATATGGACATCATATGGTTGAGGGTCGTGCTGAGGAATTCCGTTAGATTTCTTTGTTGTCTTTACCGCTCCCCAAATGACGAACGACCGGCGACAATTTTCGAACATCTTTCATATACCGTCGACTGGATACAGATCAACCACCCAGCTTCTGAAATTGTTGTCCTTGGCGATTTTAATGTGCACAATTCCGGCTGGTTGTTACATTCAAACAGAACCGACGAGGCTGGGAGGCTGGCGGAGATGTTTGCTGTTAGCCACAACTTGACTCAACTCGTGGCAGAACCAACGCGAGTGCCGGATGCCCGAGGCGATTATGCGAACACCCTGGATCTGTTTTTGACATCCGAACCGAGTGTTTATACCGTAGAGGTTTCTGCGCCACCAGGAAACTCAGATCACTGCTTGGTATCTGTCGCGTAAGCACTTGCATATCAAGCGATGAACCGGCCTAGGCAGCTTCGCCATGTATGCAAGTATGGTGCTGCTAACTGGGACGATTTGCGAGATTTCTTCGCATCCTTTCCATGGTCCGAGGTGTGCTTCGGAGACTCCGATGTTAACGCTTGCGCGGAGTCGGTATCAGAGATTATTCTTCTGGGGATGGAGATGTATATTCCACATTCCATCAAACGAAGTTCATCTGATAAAACGTGGTTCGACAAAAAATGCGAATAGATTACAGCGGCAAATAATAGAGCTTTTAAGAAATGGCGCTTCACTCCCACCGATGTAAACAGAACGAATTTTGTTAGAATCAGAAACGCGTGCGATTGATACCGCGAAGAAAGCTCACAACGATAGGGTGATCGATAAGATCCTTCGGTGGCCAACAGGTTCACGCTCCTTCTGGTCAATGGCAAAGGCTGTCAGCAGTAACTTCGCATCCTCCCCTTTCCCTCCGTTGATCACAGACAGCGGGACGTTAGTCACGAATTCAAAGAATGAAACTAATGTGTTCGCGAATTTATTTTCGGCGAATTCAAACCTCCCGGCCTTTGGAGCCACCTGTGATCTCGCCGGTACGGTCTTCGATGCGGGATGTGAAATTCCGTCCACGCACTATTCAACGCATTCTACGTGAACTGGATTGCAGGAAGGCAACTGGCCCGGACGGAATACCAGCAATAGTCCTTAAGAACTGTGCTCCAGAACTATCGCTGTTCTGGGCAGACTCTTCCGCTTATCTTATGCACGGAGGTCCTTTCCTGCATGTTGGAAAATCGCTCGAGTTCACCCAATCCCAAAGACGAGAAAAAGGTGTCTCCCACAAAATTACCGTCCAATAGCATTACTGTCTATTTTATCTAAAGTAATGGAAAAAGTCATCAATACAGAGTTAGTTAAGTATTTGGAGTGCACCGGACTTCTGAATGATCGTCAATACGGATTCCGTGGCAGGCGGTCCACGGGAGACCTTTTGACACTTATAACCGATATATGGACATCTGCGATTGAACGGCATGGTGAGTCAAGGGCGGTCGCATTGGATATCTCCAAGGCCTTTGACCGCGTCTGGCACGGGGCATTGCTGAGCAAACTTCGTTCATATAGACTTTCCCAACAGCATTGCGACTGGACGAGGAGCTTCCTCGAGAATCGATCGATCGGGGTTGTTGTGGACGGCGAGTGTTCAGATCTGTATCCTGTTAATTCGGGGGTGCCCCAAGGTTCTATTTTGGCTCCAACCTTGTTCCTGCTTCACATAGATGATTTGTTGGAGACAACGGATAACAAAGTGTTCAGTTTTGAGGATGATAGTACGCTTGTTTCCTCCTTTTCAAGTGTTCCGCCGATTGGTACATCTGCGTCGCATCAGCTGAGATGTAGACAGATTGACTCCTTGAATCAGGATCTAGATAGGGTCCTGCAGTGGGGAAGGGCCAATCTCGGCGACTTCATTGCAGCGAAGACACAATATAACAAGTCAGTTGAAAAGTCCCCGGCCTGACCCATAGATGGCGGTACTAGAATTAAATCCATATAATTTTTAGTTAGCCCTAACCTTCAAAAGACGCGTGTATAAATTTGACAGATGTCGGATCATTAGTTTGTGAATTATAGTATTTTGAATGAAGCAACTTCTGTTATTGTGAAAAAATGGATAAAAAGGAATTTCGCGTGTTGATAAAATATTGCTTTTTGAAGGGAAAAAATACAGTTGAAGCAAAAACTTGGCTTGATGACGAGTTTCCAGGCGCGGCCCCAGGAAAATCAACCATCAAGGATTGGTATGCTAAGTTTAGACGTGGTGAAATGAGCACCGAAGACGGTGAACGCAGTGGACGCCCAAAAGAGGTTGTTACCGACGAAAACATTAGAAAAATCCACAAAATGATTTTGAATGACCGTAAATTGAAATTGAATGAAATAGCAGGCACTCTAAAGATATCAACTGAACGTGTACATCATATCATTCACGAATATTTGGGTATGAGAAAGCTCTGTGCAAAGTGGGTGCCGCGCGAGCTCACTTTTGACCAAAAACAACGACGAGTTGATGATTCGGAGCAGTGTTTGGAGATGATCAAGCGTAATAAACCCGAGTTTTTGCGTCGATATGTGACAATGGATGAAACATGGCTCCATCATTTCACTCCGAAGTCCAATCGACAGTCATCCGAGTGGACTGTACACGATGAACCCGCCCCAAAGCGTGGAAAAACGCAACAGTCGGCTGGCAAGGTTATGGCGTCTGTATTTTGGGATGCGCACGGAATAATTTTCATTGACTATCTTGAAAAAGGAAGGACCATCAACAGCGACTATTACACGGCGTTATTGGGCCGTTTGAAGGACGAAATCGCCGAAAAACGACCGCATTTGAAGAAAAAGAAAGTGCTGCTTCACTAAGACAATGCACCGTGTCACAAGTCAGTGAAAACGATGGCAAAAATCCATGAATCGGGCTTCGAATCGCTTCCGCATCCACTGTATTCTGCAGACCTGGCCCCCAGCGACTATTTCCTGTTCTCAGATCTCAAAAGAATGCTCGCTGGGAGGAAATTTTCGTCGAATGAAGAGGTGATCGCCGAAACTGAGGCCTATTTTGAAGCAAAGGACAAATCGTACTACAAAAAAGGTATCGAAAAGTTGGAGGGTCGCTATAATCAGTGTATCACCCTCGAAGGGAATTATGTTGAATAAAAAAAAACCAATTTTGCAAAAAAAAATGTGTTTTACTATGGAAGGCCGGGGACTTTTCAATTGACATGTTACCACATTCACAAAGAAAAGTGGATCATCGGTTCCACAGCTGATGATGAATGGCCGGGCCCTCGAGGCTGGGGAAAGTTTGAAATTGCTCTGCGTCACGGTCTGTGGGAATGTATCATGGCATAAACACGTGTCGAGTATCGCCAGGTCAGCCTCAGGAAAATTGAGCTATCTTTTTAGAGCCCAGAAATATTTTACTCCGGCCCAACTTCTTCTCCTATATAAATGCGAAATAAGACCGCCGCTCGAATATTGCTCTCATGTTTGGAGCTCGGCTCCTAAACATACCCTCGATCTACTTGAGAGCATACAGAGACAAGCGATCGGGGACTCGGCGCTAACGTCGGGACTACAGCCGCTATCACATCGAAAACGCGTAGCCGGCCTCTGTCTGTTTTATAGATATTGTCATGGGTACTGTTCTTCGAAGATTCGTGGTATTGTTCCACGCGGTTCGGCTTATATGCGCTCCACAAGACAATCCGACGGATCGCACCCGTTTGTGGTTCATCTCCCAACGACGGGAACATCCCTGCATCAGAACTCGTTCCGTTACAGAGCGGGGAAACTGTGGAACTCCTTTCCCACGCGAGTGTTCCCCGAGCGTTACAAGCTGCAACTGTTCAAAAAGAAGTGCAAGAGTTACCTGATGGCATCTCGGGGCGCCACTCGGCGCTATAGGTTCACCTCTCCCGAGAGAAGTCTAATAAAAAAAAAAGCCGGTTCCGATTTCGATCCGATGTCATCCAGTTCGCCAGTTTATGAGTGGTACTGCTTGTTTTACTGCCTTTGAGGGCACTATACACCTTTCCACTCATAGTTAAGTACGTGTAAATTTAATTCAAAGTCAAAATGCAAAGCAAAACTCGAAATAACAAGGCGAAATGACGAGAACAACTGATCGACTAAACACAGGGCGAGTGTGAATAAGCACGCAGTATATGGACGACACTACCTTCGTAATTTGAGGTAGCGACCTCTATACTTCAAATTTGAACCACGATATCGATCGTAGTTAATTTCTACTGATTTCCAAAGCCGCGAATTTAAAAAAAAAAACGAGCGTCGGTAAAATGGGTAAAAATCGAGATTTTGGAGTATCGAAGTTGCTTCGGAAAAATTGATTTTAAGAAATTTTGAACTTAAATCGGTACTTGGGCGGTCTAGATATTGATTCTAGAGATGTTTTAATATGATTAAACCATTAAAAAAATGGAAGAAAAAAATTAAGCCGGGAATAAACCCTTAAGTAATTTGGGTTTAGTATTCCTTACGATCGACTTGACTTTATCAATCTAATCATCATCACCATCATCGTCGGCACTACAAGCGGGATCCGGTCTTGGGCTTATGTAGCAATTTAGACTCCACCGGTATCCGGTCCTTATCCGAAACTCGTTAAATTGTCTATAACAATTTTTTTTTCCGGGCAAGGTTCTTAGACTTGCGCGAACCTTTCTCAAGATGTATCAATCTAATACCACTGGGAAATTTTGAGTTATGACTTTAGTCTTCGTCTCAAAATGAAAGCATTCATCGTTCAAAAATCACAAATAAAATGTGTTTTTTATATCAATGCAATCTTTTATTTAAAAGGGCGACACTGGTCATACCTAACTATTTGCCTAAGATTGTATGGGTGAAAACTTGTCTACACTCAGTAACTTGTTTAAATTTCTATTAAATAATTTAGTATTTGAATGTCTAACTAAATGTAAGATACACGCCCATGATTGGTAATATCGTGTCGTGATTCTAAATCACGTACCTACGAATATGTACTCAATTATTCCTGGGCTAGTTGGGGAGAACGTTAGTCATTAATATCGCATTGCGTCATTACAGCGGGTGACTAAATATCGTAAGACTCAATCTAAAATAGAACTGTATAATTCAATTTCAAGAGCGATAAGTGTGGCAATTGGAAATCGTTCATGTGCTTTATTTACTTTCTATACGGCGCGGCGGTGGTAAATTCACTTACCAGACAAATATTTTACAGTATTGATGTATTGAGTACAGTGGAAACTAGATTCTATTAGTGGCTTCCTAGCAGTAAACTAATTTATAGTTTATCTATAAAAGGAAACTAATTTGTTATATCGTGTAATTAAACGTTTTAATTAGAGTCCGCTTAGAATACTGATATAAAATTCATTAATCAATTGTATTATGTGGTAATTACGTACTTTGGTGTTCGATTTCTATACATGGTTTATTAACCTACACATATATTTTTAAATATTAACACCTTAAAGGGGTTTTGAATAACTCGGCCGGAATATAAATAACTTCCTTTCTTGATCACCCTACTTCGCACAGTTTTCCAGAATCAAAATTTACGAGTTCTCCACACATATATGTTCGTGTTGTTGAATCTGGTGTGTGCAGCGAAAAGATCAGTCATAAACGAAGGGATTTTTTAGGTAAGTCTGATCCAAAAGAAATCATTGATAAATAAAGGACAGCACTGTACAACCGGTATCCAAGCATGGCCACTTTCAGTCCACTCTTCCATTTATCCTGAGCATCCATTGATATCGTCCAGTTTGGTATCTCAACATTTTGCGTCCACTTTTAAGACCAAGAACCTTTCGCGGATAAGAAGCTGATAGCTTGCTAACTTTGCTGACTTCAATGTCGTGCCAACGTTCATAGCGCTCATTGTTGTTCTGCCTCCGGCATCATCCACTCTTACAATTATTGGAGGACGATTTCTCGAACACTAAGAAGTCAGGCTGCCTTATTCTAAATATTAAGGTCTCCGATTCCTCCGGTATCATCCACTCTTACAATTATTGGAGGATGATTTCTCGAACATTAAGAAGTCAGGCTGGCTTATTCTAAATATTAAGGTCTCCGATTCATACGCTTGAAATTCGCCCAGTTTTAAGAAATCATAGTAGTACTACAATAATTGCTCATATGCCGTAAGATATATCACGATAATATCCTCTGAGATTACGAATCCCTGAAGTAGACTAGTCTCTCCATCGGATCTCCACCCGCACGGGGGACGGGGTGCTACGTTACTAACAGATACACATACAGCACACAAGCAAATAGTGAAGAATAACACCGAAAAAAAGTCGAATAGTAGACTATAACAATTAACATAGTTATTCCACATCGGTTGAGACAACTACATGGGCAGAAAAGTCCCGGGATTTTTTAATAGGTGGCGTTTTGGCGGATTTGTTGGCTGCGGTGTTCCGCCGAACACTGCCAACACAAAGAACACTACGGAGCGAAACAGCACAATGAAACACGGAAAAATTGTTTTTCTTTTTTAACTTTTATTGTTCTCGTCTTTTTTTGTACACTTAAACGTCTGGTACACAATTTATATTTTGTTTTAAGAAAACTAACTCCACATGATCTTACTAGTCCGCGTCAACTTTTTTTAGCGATCGTTACTTTTGAAGTTCACGGGAGAACATTCGTTAAGGAGTTAACGCTTAAGCACCAATAGTTTATTATTGTTGCAATTGCAGTTAAGAAACACGAAAGAAACACAAGTTACTGAGTTAATGTTTTAACACACGTGCGACGCGACCTTCTCGATTAACTTCCCTATACCTCTTCTCAGAGTAGACTTCCTCGATTAGGGATCCTCTCCGTTCGACTATCTTTTTTCCACTAAATTCCAATTCCCTATCGGCAAGGGAAATCTTCCCACCGCATCTCTGCACAGAACTTCCCATCATATCTGCTAACAGAATTTTCTATAGTATCTGTTAACAGCATAAATTTCCCATAGTATCTGAAAAGGAGAAATCTTTCCTCATGATCATCACATCATTACCTGTTGGTTATCGGAATCTTGTTCCTTTTGTTTTAAGATCGGATGCCGCCGCTTATTCTCCGATCTTTTCCTTAGGATTTGTTTATACCGCACATCTGGCCTGAGAAGCAAAGGTTCTCATGCTATTCAGATGGGTACAAAGGACTATGGGATGTAATGCTTTGTTTGTACTTCCCCTCATAAACATCTATCGCGGGTAGTGTTAAGAGTTTATGGTGGCATGACTGCTAATCGGCAGCGCAACGATATGCCTTGTTTGCACAAGTGTGCCTTTAGCGTTAGGGTCATGCCAGTGATTTAGGTGTTAATTTCCATTAGCTACCAGAATAGGCATCCGTTGTTCGGTTTATTTACCGACAATGGTATTTCATCGGAAACATCGCGTTGATGCTTAGGATGGGTGAGTGATTTACATGCGACGCTTCCCTGCATGGTGCATTTGCTTAGATGCGATGCTTTCCTGCCTTTTGGAATTGGGTTGAACACAATGTATGGATGCGTTGAACTCGATATAGGGAGCTTTTGAACGTTTAGTTCCTTGCTTTCTGATATCGGGTTCAACGTCGTTGCATGTCCTATAACCTTTTGTTTCAGGTATGGTTACTGACTATTGGGACACGTGTCTGTGGGCTGAAAAAGGTGAGTAAAGTTCCTTGGCGGAAAGGATACCTCAACCTGTAGTGCGTTGTATGGTTCGTAGAACCCCTACAGCGTCACTAGAAAATGAGCATAACTTATTTCGAGAGTCTCATCTGTCATTAGTTTATTTAGAAGCTATAGTCATTTGAGTGACGCTACTTTCGCCTTCGGAAAAAAATGGAAAAACTGGAATATCGCATATTGATCAAACATTGTTTTTTGTTGGGAAAAACCTCTGAACAATCATTGCAATGGTCACAATGTTATTCTATATCTGCTCCTTCGAGAACAGCAGTTTATCGGTCGAGCCAAATATCTTACTATGTCTCTCATTGCCAAAGGCAGATCGTTTAGTCCCGTAATGGCAAACTTTTTCCAACTACTTTTTCTATCAGCCGACGCGGCGCTTTAGGGTGTCCTGAATGGGATCATCATCATCATCATCATCGGCACTACAACCAGGAACTGGTCTTGGCCTTATTTAGCATCCTAAGGCTTGTTAAATTTTCCATAATGATTTGTTTTTTTCAGGCAAGGTCATTAGTCTTGGGCCAGAGGCTCCCCGACGGGGAATCGAACCCCGGTCTCCCACGTGACAGGCGGGTATACTAACCACTATACTATCGAGGAGCCCTCCTGAATGGGATAGTTTCGGTTTTTTGGAAGTTAATTTGTAACTTCCACTTATTACAATCATTTTTGATTCCGTTGAGATCATCTTGTAAAAGTCTGTTAATGCTCTTAATCTTTCTAGCCGTTCTGTCTACAACTATATCATCAGCATACGCAATAGCATGAGTAAGAAAATCCACTAGATCACTAGTGTAAATGTTAAATAGGATTGGAGAATTGACTGCGTCCTGCTGTAGGCCGTTTCTTATAAAGAAAGTTGTGTTGGAAAATGTGTCGCCACTTCTTACGAGGAATTGTTTTCCCATAACCATGACGTATATATACACATATATATATATATATATATATATGTTTGCAGGCATTATCAGGCTGGTTAGCTTATAAATAAGATCTTCTAATCACACGGTGTCGAAGGCCTTTTCAAAATCAGGGGAGGGGTGTTTGGCGGGTTACTGGGTTTATCCATCAATTATTACTCATTCATTTATTTCGCTTAGTACAGGTTGTAAGAGTGTAGACGGGGAGTGGGCGCGGTCAGGAGGGGAAAGAGAGGAGATGAAGTTTGAGAGCAGTAGAGGTAAAGTTGAAATCGAAGGAGGTAGGGCAGGAGTTTGCCCGCCGCAGCATTCGCGAAATGGGTTCATTAGAGTCGTAAGAAGTGTGGTGGGTGGGCTGATAGAAGAGACGAGGGTTTCGCAGGTTACGGGAGTTAGTGTGAAGTGCAATGATGGAGAGCAAGCTTGGGCAGTTGATTGTGCCTGAAAGGAGACGGTGGACGAAAAGGATATCGGCATGAGTTCTGCGCTCCTCAAGTGTGTTGAGGTTTATCAGATTGAGACGGTTTGTGTATGGGGGGAGAATTAGAGGATACACCCAGTTCAGTACGCGGGGGGTAAAACGCAGAAAACGACGTTGCACGCTTTCGATTCTGCATACATGGGACGAGTAGTGTGGAGACCAGACCTGGCTGGCGTATTCAAGAAGGGGGCGGACGAAGGCTATGTAGAGAGAACGGGAAACGTAAGGATTAGATAATTCTTTAGACCAGCGTCTCGCAAACCCAAGGACAGAGTTGGCCTTAAGAATAATATCATCAATATTTGGGATGAAGCTAAGCTCCCTGGCAAATAAGATCCCGAGGTCACGTATCGAGTGTACAGATGATATCTGCTGGTTTAGCAGGAAGTAGGGGCGTGGGGGCGGGGGGGGGGGGGGGGGCGTTTGCGGGAGAAGGTGATGAAGTGACATTTGACAACCTTGAGTTCAAGGCAGTTATTACGGCACCAAGTTGAGAAGCTGTCGAGGTCCGTTTGGAGAAGTGAGGAATCGAGAGGAGAGATTATCGTTTTGTAGAGTTTGGCGTCGTCCGCATAGAGGGAGATGGATGAGTATTTAATAATGGAGTCAACATCATTGATGGTAAGGATAAATAGGGGGGGGACCTAGATGGCTGCCTTGGGGAACCCCTGACGTGGGAAGAAAAGGATTGGACAGGGAGGATCTGAATTTGACACGGTAGGATCGATCTTTCAGATAATAAGATAACCACTTGATCAATAGGGGTTCGAAACCTAGGGAGGACAGCTTAAAAAGGATGACATTATGGGAGATTTTGTCAAAGGCCTTGCTGAAATCGGTGGTGATTACATCGACTTCGTTACCGTTCTCTAAGGCACGGAGAGTATGGGATGAGAACTCGATCAGATTCGTTGTGGTCGACCTACCCGACAGGAAACCATGCTGGTTAGATGAGATGCTGGATTTACAACGGAAAGATAACATGTTGTTAAGAATTCCTTCGAACAGTTTAGAGATATGAGACAGTTTGGCGATGGGACGGTAGTTGCTTATATCGTTTTTAGGTCCGTTTTTATGTATGGGGGTGACATAGGAGGATTTCCAGATCCCTTGTGAAAGGGATATATTGAATATCTTTGATATCGGGAGGGAAAGAGAAGTGGAACATTTCTTTAAAAATACAACCGGGAGTCCATCCGGCCCAGGACTGAACTCGTCTTTGAGTAAGTTTAATTTCTCCTCAACTACGTGACGCTGAATAATTTGAGGGGTGAAGGCGCCGAGGGAGAATTCGGGCAAGTCTTTGAAGTGAGGCGGATTGGGTTCGAAGGAGATGTCTGTGAAGGATTTATTGAAAAACGAAGCGAATAGATTGGCAATAGTTAGGGGGTCGGTTGAAGTAGTCGCGCCATAAGAAAGGGAATTCGGATAGGCATTGGATTTACGTCTGTAATTTATAAAGTGGAAAAAAGATTTGGGGTCATTGATCAAATTAGATTGTGTTTTTGTGAGGTAGTTGGTGTAGAGGGAGTTGTAGAGCTCGGAAAATTTATAAAAGGAACCGAGATAGTTGGAGTAGTTTTGGAAGGAACGTGTTTTGAGGAAAATGTTCCACAAGTTATTTCTCTTGTTCCTAAGAGCGCGGAGTGTGCGGTTGTACCATGGCGGCGATGAAACCGATGACCTATAGGGGACATATAGGGCGACGGCATAGTAGATCTCCTTATAGAGAGTGGCAGTAGCTTTTTTTACCCCCAAATGATCAAAGCTGTTTTGCTAAGATGCTCACTTAGAAGGCGGAAGTTAGGTTTGTGGGAGTTGTAGGAAAAGCTGTCATGAGGTAGAGGAGGCTGGGTTTCATGATCAAGATATATGGATAACAGCAGCGGGGGGTGGTAATTATCAATGGTGGAGAGGGCGTGTGGACTAGGAGCAACTGAGGACTTGTGTGGGTCCGTTGTGAACACGAGGTCCAGTTATCTCCCCATATGATTTGGGACATTGTACTTGATGGACGCACGAGTCGGTGAGACCGTTTATAAAAATGCATTCCTAGGAGCTAGTGGGGTTTGAGACGTAAAAGGCTTGTTCGTCAGCCAATGTCCATTGGAGGTGGGGGAGGTTAAAATCGCGAAGAACGACGATATCGTCTATTGAGGTGCTTAACTCGGTCAAAAGTGCTTGTCATTATTGGGATAGGTCATTTTGTTGTCGATATATTGGCGAAATGCCGAGAGATCTTTTAACACCTTATTATCGAGATTTTTATGGAACTTAACGAACAGGCTGCGAAGGCTAGGAAAGTCGGTGGGTAGACCTTCCTGTTGGATGTTTTACCTCCATAACAGACAGAGTCAGATCTGTCGTGGAGGTATGAAAGATAGAGGCGGATATTCTCGTAGGTCGTTTTGTTCCTAAATCAGTATACAAACAGACAAGCAGTGGAGCAATGAAGGTCCAAATAAAGATTTCCATCACACAAAATCATTTTTTTTGTTTTTATTTAATTGGATGATTGATTCTACGTCACCCTATATATCGGAAACGGGTTCCTCGATAGTATAGTGGTTAGTATACCCGCCTGTCCCGCGGGAGACCGGGGTTCGATTCACCGTCCGGGAGCCTCTGGCGCAAGACTAATGACCTTGCTCGAAAAAAAAACAAATCATTATGGAAAATTTAACAAACCTCAGGACTTACTAAAAAAGGCCAAGCCCGGTTCCCGGTTGTAGTGCCGATGATGATGATGATATAATGGAAGCCAGTTTTGACGCAGCATGGATAGTGTTATGCCGAGTCCTAAAACCAAATTGTTTATCCGGGATAATTTTGTTATCCTCTGACCAATTTAAGAATGATTTATTTATTCGTTTTTCTAACACTTTGCTGATGTTCGGGAATAAACCATTAGGTCGAAGTTTAACTGAGTTGCTACTATATTTTCCCCGTTTTGGAACGGGGTGGCCTACTGCTGTGTTCCAGTGCATTGGATAATATGCATTGTTTAGTGCGTTATTGAACAGTGTCGTATAAATATTTTTCTTGTGAATCCTCTATTAATAAGGATTCACCCTCAGAGATACTATTGTCGGCGGTAATACCTGCGTTTAGCAGTATTTGACAATTCGCTGGAGTTCGTACGATTTTCAAACAGGGAATGCCATTATGATTGCTCTTCCGAAATATCTTATTTATCTGAGGGAACATATTCGAACAGTTAGGGTTTATGGCTCTAATTTCGTTTTCCCATTTTGAGTTTATAGCGTTCTGTAGTTTTCACGAATCAGCTGTTGAAGGCTGCGGAGTGTCCTTATTTCCGGGACTTGTCGGTCGGTGAATTGCCGATAGAGGAGTTTCAGATAGAGATAGGAGAGAACTTTTTTCTCTACACAGAGCATCGATAGATACGTTTCTGTATTGGCTTGTGTAATGTTGAGACCGATATACTTTGGGAATAGCGAGCTCCATAGACGTCTTGACAATGTCATCCATTGTAAGGAGATAGTGAACTATCTCTTCTCATTTTAAATTTCTATTGATAGGTGGAACCATCTCACTTGTGTGAGTGGATTTCCCTTTTGATAACGCGTACGGAACGTGAGTAATGTGCTTTATGAAAATTGGAGGAACAAGGCTGATTACATTGGTCGAGCAGAGTGTGTTAACGTGGCATGTGAATTGTGGCTTCATGTCCATAGTGGTCACTATCGTATTCGACAGTCCGAAGAGAATTTCGAACACTAGTATTTGTATTTAAATATCTTAATATATTAAACGAATATTAATATTTGTATTTCGACTGTCGTCACCCTTAGGCAGGCGATGGAAAAATGTCTGGAATTTAAGATTCCACTATATCATCTGTTTATAGACTTCAAGGCCGCCTACGACAGCATAGCCAGGGTAGAACTATATAATGCCATGAAATAATTCGGCATTCTAAACAAATTTATACGACTTTGTAGGTTGACCATGACCAACGTAACTAGTCAAGTAAAAGTAGCGGGATTGCTGTCCAAACCAATAAACATCTATAATGGACTCCGACAAGGGGACGGTCTGGCCTGCCTCCTCTTCAACCTGGCGTTGGAGAGGCAATCCGTGACTCTGGCGTTACAACAAGAGGGACTATTGTCACCAAGTCCAGCCAGATACTTGCCTACGCAGATGACATCGACATCATCGGTAGAACCGAATCGGCGGTACAGGAATCCTTCACCCAGGTCGAGCAGGTGGCATAAAAACTGGGACTGCACATTAATGAGGGAAAAACCAAGTACATGGTGGCAACTTCTGCGAAGAGAAGACCTAACGTTGGTCAAACTATCAGGGTAGTGGAGCACGAATTTGAAGTAGTGCAATCCTTTAACTACCTTGGGTCAATAGTATCAGCCGATAACAATATGGAAGAAGAAATACGCGAACGGCTGATTAAATCCAACAAAGCCTACTATGGTCTATCAAGGCTCTTTAAATCCCGAAATTTATCCAGAACATCCCAGCTACTACTGTACAAGACCATGGTCTTACCAGTACTTATGTATGGATCCGAGGCCTGGGTGCTTAATATAAGGCACTCTGAACTCTTGGCCGCGTTCGAGAAAAAGGTCTTAAGGAGAATTGTTGGCCCCGTATGTGAGGGAGGACGATTCCGGAGACGCTACAACCATGAGTTGTACGCAATCTACCTTGAAGCTCATATTGTAAGAAAAATCAAGATCGGTAGACTCCGGTGGCCGGGACACCTAGCTCGAATGAGCGAAGAGTAGCCTGCCCGGAAAGTCCTTTGTGGCAGGATGGATGGAAGGAGACAGCGCGGCAGACCTTGTCTGCGATGGGGGGATGGCGTAGACCAGGACGCCCAGAGCCTGGAAGTGCTAAACTGGGCAGCTTTACATCGGCTCGAAATCGGGACCGGTGGAGAGATTAGTTAAATAAGGCCAAGACCAGATCCCGGTTGTAGTGCCGATGATGATGATGATGATGATTTCGACTGTCTATTAGTAGAAGATCCAAGAATGAGCCCCTTCTTAGGCAAGAAGAGGTGCTGGTGGCGTAAATTTCTAACTTGTGTTCGATGGTGTTTGCTTGCCACCATTTGAACAAAGTATTATCTCTCGTGTTAGAGGTTAAGTTGACCAAAATAGCATATTTACCATATAAATGACTTTTACTTTTACATATAAATGACTTTGAAGAGTAATATCTACTATGAAAGCTTTTCGCACTTGAAAGTTGTGCACTTGTTTGGTGTACTATCTCTCTATCTATTTATTGGCCTGTAGGAACCCGAAAGTTCATGACCTCACCGGCTCGACTCTGCCATCGTTCCCTATCCTGTGGACTCTGCTTACACACTTGACCAGTCGATCCGATCTCCTCAAGGTCGAACCTAACATTATCCTCCCATCTCCGTCGCTGCCGTCCTGTCGGTTTCTTTCCCGTTGGTCTACCGTCAAGAATGCTACGCACGGTCCTATCGTCGCCCATTCGCGCCACATGCCCACCCACCTTAATCTTCGCCACCTGATTACTCTCATTATTGTAGGTTTGCGGAATAGCGCCTAGGATCCTATTTTTTTTTTTACACTAACGCGCTCGCAAAGGGGGATTTTGAAGTACCTTTCAATGTCAGAGCACAGTGCGAGCGGTTGGAGAGGAAGTGAATAACGAAAGGAGAGGTCGATGTATATTGGTCTTGAATCCCCTATATCGAATACTTGTTTTAATTAAGAGTGCAACACCGCCTCCTTGTGTGGATTTGGGATCTACCTCTTTTTATCATATTGTAGTTTTTGTAGGCCAATTTATGTTTCTGGTTTAGCTTTGTTACGCTAGCCAGAAGCATATCAGGCCGTTCGGCTTCCAATAATTTCCCTAAGTTGTCTCGTCTCTCAATTCTAATAAGTGAACCAACATTCACAGCAATAATTTTTAGGATTGACTCAGCTAAGGAGAATTTAATGATTATGGCTTTGCAAACAGCGATGAATAAAGAAAATCTATTCGGGCTGTTTGTTCTTTAATTATTTTTTCGAAGTCCGCACTTCTGTCGCGCGAAATTTCATCGCATGTTGATGCTTTGGTGCTAAGTTGATTGGATTATTGAAGCCAGAGGTCATTTGAGCATATGGCATGTTGGCCACAACGAAATTGTTGTAAGACCGAGCTTTCATTTGTTTTGTTCTTCGATCTCAAGCTTTCGTTTATCAATTTTACCATTAGGGGCTTGCAATTAGGGGTATCTTCTAAAATTAGCAGTATGACCTGAATTTTTGCATAGCACACAGTCTAGTTTGCTTTTATCTGATAATTTTTCTTTTCGAAGTGCACAGTCTCTAGTGTTATAAATGTTTGGACACTTGACGCATATAAACTGCATCTTGCAGTTTGCAGCAGCATGCCCAAATCGTTGACAACGCATGCATGTGCATGTAACACACGTTTGGCTTTATGGCTTTTTTCCCAACGCACCATTTGATAGTTGAGATATTTTATTCGTCTCAACCCATCAGTTTTGTTATTAGGGTGTAGCGAAACTATGACAAAAGGCAACTTGCGATTGTTTTTTTTTTTCCTGAAAATGAGGTGGAGAATGGCTTTACAGAAATGAATTTTAAACTGTCTGTTTCGACAAACTTAAGTTCCTCAAGGATTTCTTCGGGTGAAAATTCCGGATCTACTCCTTTGAGTAGCAAGGATATTGTTTTCTCCGATTTAGGTGTGTACCTAAAATACTCACTTTCTGCTCTTTCTAAAACTGTTTTGATTTCATTATAGTCCCCAATACTGTCACATGCTACGCTATATTTTTCTAAACCAATTCTTTTAATTTTAAAATTAAGATAGACCAATTTACCAAGGGTGGGCCATACATTTTTGAAAATGGCAACACTTGATTTCTTAAAAACCGATAGAGGGGGGGGGGGGGGGGGGGGGGGGTAGTAAACGTATCAACAATTCCAACAACAACGTAATAAACAATTCCCCGCCACTCGCGCGCCCCTCCCTCTAACGGTTTTTAAGAAATCAAGTGTTGCCATTTGCGAAAATGTATGGCCCACCCTATATTATATCTTTAGCTTTAGTGAAGTTGACGACGATTGGTGGTACGTTTATTTTGTTGTTACTTCTAGTTGCTGGTTTCATCTTTGTGGGTTTTTTGTTTACTTTTTTCGTTTTTTCATCGTGGTGATGTATCTTCCTCATAGACAAAAGACACCACTCGAATATCCTTGACGTAAGATCATATAGAGGAGCAGATTGCGACTCCGATCATCTTCTAGTGATGGGCAAAATCAGGAGTCGCCTCGCAGCAACCCCACATGGGCAGTCACGGGAGACGAGCAAAAAGTTCGACACTGATAAACTGAAAGACTTGCGCAAAAGGGCTGAATATCAAGACGAACTAATGAATAGATTTAGCATTCTAGAGAATGGGACTAGTGAGGAAGAGGAAGCTAATAGTGTGGACACTAAATGGACATCGATCAGAGACACAATCAAACAAACAGCCCAAAAGGTATTAGGGTTTAAGAAAACAATTAAGTCCAAACCTTGGTTTGACCATGAGTGTAGGGCGAAGATCGAAGAACGTAAACGCTTCAGAGTGATCCACTTAGAAGGATATGATGAAGTCAACGCAGAAAGATACGCGACGATTCAGAGAGAGACCACGAGACTCTTCAAACGCAAAAACCGCAAAAAGAAAAGACCGGTGTCCCATCGGAGGCTGGTATTGCGCTCGTCTCTGTATGCTCTCAAGTAGGTAGACGGTATATTTAGGAGCCGAGCTCCATACATGAGAGCAATATTTAAGCGCCGGTCTAGTTTAGGATTTATACAGGTTGAGGGAGTAAAATATTTCTTGCCAATATAAAGATAACTCCGTTTTCCCGATGTTTATGCCACGATACATTCCCGCAGACCGTGATGTCGAGCAATTTCATGCTTTCGCCAGATTCGAGGCTCGCCATTCATCATCAGATGCAGAATCGATGATCCACTTTTCTTTGTGAATATTGTGTATTGTTTCTCATCTCAGCTCGTGCAACGTTAATGCACTAATCGGCCGATCACTCGAAAAAGGAGGAAACAAGCGTACTATCATCCGCAAAACTGAACACTCTGTTATCCGTAGATTACAACAAATCATTTATATGAAGCAAAATCAAGGTTGGAGCCAAAATTAAACCTTTAGGCACCCCGGAATTAACAGGATACAGATCCGAAGACTCGCCGTCCAGAACAATTCGGATAGATCGATCGTCGAGAAGCTCTTTACCCAGTCGCAAAGCTGTTGGGAAAGCCCGTATGAACGAACCTTGCTCAGCAATGGCCCGTGCCAGACCTGGTCAAAAGCCTTGGAGATATTCAATGCGACCGCTGTTGACTAAGCATGACCTTCAATCGCAGATGTGCATATATCGGGTATAAGGGCCAAAAGGTCTCCAGTGGACAGTCTGCCGCGGAAGCTGTATTGTGAACTCATTCAGAAGTCTGTTGCACTCCAATATTTAATCAACTCGGCATATTTAATTAACTCAGCATTGATGACCTTTTCCATCACCTTAGATAACATAGACAGTAATGCTATCGTCCGGTAATTTTGTGGGAGACAGATTTTTTCCTTCTTTACGATTGGCTAAACTCGAGCCACCTTGCAGCAGGTAGGAAATGTCCTCCGTGCGTAAGAGAAATGGAAGAGTCTGTCAAGAACCGGGGACAGTTCTGGAGCACAGTTCTTAATGACTACTGGTGGCTTCCCTTCAGGCCAGTTGCCTTATTACAGTCTGGTCCACGTAGAATGCGTTGAATAGTAGGCGAGCGGAACCTCACATCCCGCATCGAAGACCGTATCAGCGCGAACACAGATGGTTTCAAAATACTGATATCGAGGTTTGAATTCGCGGAAAATAAATCGCGAACACATTCGGTTTAACTTTTGAATATGTGACTAGTGTCCCACTCTCCGTCACTAACAGAGGAAAAGAGGAGGAAGCAAAGTTATTGCTGGCAGCCCTTCCCATTGACCAGACGGGACGTGAACCAATTGGCCACTC
This sequence comes from Microdon myrmicae, assembly GCA_963931805.1. Taxonomy (NCBI): domain Eukaryota; kingdom Metazoa; phylum Arthropoda; class Insecta; order Diptera; family Syrphidae; genus Microdon; species Microdon myrmicae. The sequence continues at coordinate 96,864,864 of OZ007497.1, read as the reverse complement.
AAGGAGGTTATTAGTCACTCTGTGATTGTAAGCCCTCCTCGCGGTATCAATCGCCTGGTTGCACGGGTTTTTGATCCTATCAAAATTCGTTCTGTTTAAATCGGTGGGATTGGAGCCCCATTGTTTAAAAGCTCGATTTTTGGCTGCTGTGACTTGCTCGGATTTTTTATCAAACCAAGGTTTATTAGATGACTTTTGTTTGGTGGAATGCGGAATGTAAATCTCTATCCCAATATGAATAATCTCCGACCAAATGCTGTACGCAGTTGCTGATCGTGTAAACAGCCCAAATATCTTCTTCATGATAGTTGACCAGCTGCAACTGTCTGTTTCGCAGACACATGGACACGCATCACGAACGACCAAAAGGGTCATCGTGTGTGTGTTTCGCGCCCTTTGCTGGGACCAATGTGTGGAGAATCTTCCCCTATTGGTCGACGAGCGAAAATCGAAATTCAATTTTCTGTATAAATTAATCTTAAAACAAATTCCATGCAGGCAGGTCGTGTCCTCCACGTAAAACGTCGAGTTGAGGCTTGAGTGGTGTTGTGCGTTTGATAACGTCGTCGCTGAGTATTGTTTTTGTTTTATTTTTATTTTTATTGTGTATTTATTTTAATCACTGTTAATTATCTTGGAATAAAAGAAGTATTGAAACGATGTGCTGTGTTGAAGGGAATGAAATGTGTGTTTTAATCTCATTCGACTAGTTTTGGACTGACTACAATCGGGAAGTGCGTTGAAATTCCTTGACGTCTGTCCTTTTTCTACCTCTTCGTCATTTGATCCGCCATTATTAATGATGTGTCGTTTCATTGCATTACGATAGATGCGATTATAGTGATATAGAACAGCCCATCGACAAGATGCCTAGTAAAATCAGCGTGTCTCGAAGCAGCGATTGTTTAAAGAAGTAAAATGTTTCAAACTGTAGAACAGCATCCACGGCAATTGCATTCCACAAATTGATCTTCAGCTCCATTAATAACAAAGCCGAGACCGAAACTTTTACCCCCACATTGGTGACAATCTCCGGGGTAATACAGTGGGTGATAGTGAACCCGTGCCGTTCACCGGCACACTTACATTATGTTGTATTCCAGAATACTACCCTTTATTAAATTTAACACTGAATCTCCTTACACATCCTTAAAAACTTCCCTTAACATATATTACATTCTCACTTAATACATACCATTCATAAACATTCACAATATTGTCAGTTACAGCACATTTAATAACCTGCACCTTTTTATTTCATTCAAAACATAGTAACTTTGATTTTCGTCCAAATTTTATTCAAGTTAAAAGTCACAGAGTCTTTGATAAATTTTGCTTTGTTCATGTTATAATTTCCAGTAAATTAGAACACTATGTTCTATAAGTAGAGAAAAAATTCATTTGTAAAATCAGTTTGAGTTTAGCAATTGAAGTGTGAGATTACACTTTGAGTTCAGTTGAGAAAAAGAGGAAGTTTCAGTTAAAAGAGTAAGTTTCAGTTTTCAGTTAAATTGAAGTTTGGAATTCTGAAAAGTAGTTGAGTTTAAGTTTTGAAGTTTGTGGAGAAGAAGATACAAAATTTAAATAATATCGAAGATACAAAAATTAAATAATAACTAAGAGACTGAAATTTTTTCTTTGATAATTGATTTCCGCACAAACATATTTTCAATCGGAGCGAATATTGAAATTCCTAATTCCGAGGAAGCACGTGGGATGCCCAGATAACGGGATCCCGAGAAAAAAATAAAACAGAAAACAAAATTTAAAACACACAACAAAAAATTTTATAAGAAAAAAAAAATTTTTCAAAAAAAAAGAGAAGAAAAAACACGAGAAATAACCAAAACATAAGAAGAAAAAAAATGTTTTTTTCATGAAAAAAAAAGAAAAAAAAACCCGAAATAAAACAACGAAAAACAAAATAAACATAAAACAACGAAAAAAAAGAAAAAAAAAGAGAAAAAAAAGAAAGCAGCCAAGACCAGGATAAGCAAATCTACTTTAGGACGTGAAGTCTGCCTGCGGAAAAGAGAAAAAAAAAATCTAAAAAGAAAAAAAAAAAGACAAAGGAAACAACTAAGGAAAACTGAAGAAAAAAAAAACAGCAACACTCAAGACAAAGACTTCTATCAACAGTACAACGACAACACTTATTAGAGTAAGAATTTTTTTTACTAGCGACTTTTCTCTCTACTTTTTTTGGAATATTTGAATATTTTCTACTTGGAAGCTCTCCTTTTCACAAAAAAAAAAAAAAAAATTTTTTTTTGGATAGAAATTTCTATCTATATTCTTTGAAAATTATGATTTCAGTATTTCGACGACCTTTCGGTTTTTTTTCTTTTTCGTCGAAAATTTTCTTTTTCAGCTTTGGATCCCAATTATCGTTCTTTTCCATATATATATATATATATATATTGAATAACAAAAAGAAAGGCCAATTTTGTCATAACCATATTTTTAAGTTAACCATATTATTAAAAATTGATCACAAATTTTCGCCATACAGTATTTTAAACTTTCACTATTACGAGTCCATACTACACGAGACAGGCGGCTAGGCAGGGGCAAGAACAAATCCGCTATCAACCGATATACAATAAACCCCCTGAAATGGCTCTCTCTGTCGGAATTTCTGATGTTCTCAGAATCGTCTCCACCTTTGACGGGAAACCCTGCGACTTAGGTAAATTTATTTCCGGGGGAGACGTTTTATTTAGATCTATAAAGAAGGCAGACCCGGATATCTATGAAACATTTTTAGAGCTAGTCCAAAATAGACTAGAGGGTCATGCTTACGATCTGATTAGGTATAGCAAAATCGCTAAGTGGGAGGATTTAAAAGATAAACTTGAATCGGAATATAAAGAGGAGCAATCTCGGTCGACGGCACACAATGAGTTGATTTCTCTGAAGCAACACTACAGAGAAACCGTCCGGGAATATGGCGATAGAGTTGCGAATGCTCAGCGGACTCTAAACTCTGCCACGTGTGAAATAACAGCAGACGCGGTGGTTAGGGAATACTTAATAGAAGAAAACAAAATTGGCGGTACAAAACATTTGAGGATGGACTACAGAACGAACAATTGAAAATACTAGCTAAAGTCCATGGGGGAAACAATTTAAAACAGTCGATTGCACATGTAGTATCACATGCTGCCCGAATGGACAACTCTCCCAGGTCAGATCAATATAATGAAAAACCTAGATTCAATCGTATAGTCTGCCAAACCTGTGGTAAGCCAGGGCATTCTCAGGACATATGTTATCGGAACATGCAGTCCAACAATTTTCCGAATAGACAACCCATAAAAAGGGAAAATAACATTTTATCCAATTTCTGTGGACGGAATAATCACACAGAGAACGAGTGTAGATACAAGATATCTAGGAATGGATCGTCTTCAACAAATTACCAACAAGGTACAACAACGCGTAACCCATTCCGAAATAACCCTACAAACTCTGAAAATCGTTTTGGTGAAAATTCTAGGACCACCAATAGACAAAACGATCGGCAAAATGTTCACTTTTCTCGGGTGCAAGAGTCCGAAAACGAGGCCTGTCGCCAACCAAAATTTATGGAAGACAGACCAAATTTTTCTATTTACAGCATTATATCTTTGGAAATAGATAACGACCATTTTAATGAAGCTCCTGACCAAATTTACCTTGAGCCCACATACTCCTATAAAGCTAGACATATAAACGAAGATAACCCAGCCCCTAATATAAAGACTCCGATTCATACTCCAATTCTGGAAAATAACTCAGCAACACAGACTGAAAATTCGAAATTTTCAGCCGTATTAAAGACTGAAATCCCTAACATCTCGGCTATCCCTATTGACAACGCAGACACTTCAGCAACCAAGACTGAAAACTCAGCAGTAGTAAAGACTGAAAATTCAGATCTTGCAGAAAATATACAAACAAAATTCCCTAATATTCCGGCTATCCCAATAGACAACCCGGACACTTCAGCAACAAAGACTGAAAATTCAGCAGTGTTAAAGACTGAAGACCCAAAAGTTGCAATTAAAATCGAAACCCATGTCAGTTCAGCAGCTAATACTGATGAACAAATCTTTTCTTCAGCAAAGACTGAAGGATTGAATGTTTCTACAGCAGATATAACTGAAGAAATAGTTCAAACAGCAAATAGGACTGGGAACCAAGATGTTCTAACAGCTAATAAGTTTGAAGAACTATACGAATCAGTACGAGGGTTGCCTCTTATGTTCCGGGATTTGGCAACCCTAGTGTTGCAATCCGGCAATTGACAGCTCTGTCGTAAAGTTGGACATTTTTGAGGTTATACGCACTCAGAACGTTTTGACATACGAGCGCTATTTGTGTTGTTTACAGTAACTTAAAAGATTCATCTCGGCCCAAAAATGGAATTAAATCGTCAACATTTTCGTGCGATTATTTTTTACAACTTTCGGCGTGGATTAACTCAGCAACAGTGCATGGATGAACTTAATTCAATTTTTGGCGATGAAGCTCCATCAAGGACCAGTGTTTATCGATGGTATGGTGAATTCAATCGTGGTCGTAGTTCACTCCAAGATGAATTTCGTGAAGGTCGCCCAAAATCAGTTGTTGTTCCGAAAACCATTGATGCTGTGCGCGAACTGATATTGGAAGATCGTCATGTGACCTATCGTGAGATTGAGACAACCTTAGGCGTTAGTGGGACCAGCATACATTCAATATTGCATAAACATTTGAATGTCAAAAAAATTTGTTCGCGTTGGATCTCACACAATTTGTCAATCGCCCAAAAAAAGGCTCGTGTCAATAGGTCGAAAGAAATGCTCAAAAAATACGGTCGCGGTGCTTCGAAACACGTCTATGACAACGTGACAGGTGATGAATCGTGGATTTACACGTATAAGCCCGAAAGTAAACAGCAGTCGACTGTCTGGGTGTTTCAAGATGAGCCAAATCCAACAAAAGTTGTTCGCGCACGAAGCACTTCCAAGCAAATGGTCGCCTGTTTTTTCAGAAAAACTGGACATGTCGCAACCGTACCACTAGAACAACGCAGAACAGTCAATTCTGACTGGTACACAACCATTTGTTTGCCAGTTGTCTTCCAAGAAATCAGGAAAACCAACCGCCGAAGACGGATCACTCTTCACCACGACAATGCGAGCTCTCACACATCGGCTGCGACAACTGCATTTTTGAGCACCCAAAACATCGATTTGATGGGTCATCCGCCGTATAGTCCTGACTTGGCACCGAATGACTTCTTTTTATTCCCGTACGTAGAAAACAAACTGAGAGGTCAACGTTTTTCGACACCTGAAGAAGCGGTTGCTGCATTCAGAATGCATGTGTTGGAGATACCTCAATCAGAGTGGCAAAAGTGCTTCAACAATTGGTTTAAACGCATGCAAAAGTGTATAGATCTTCATGGGGAATATTTTGAAAAACAATAAAGTGATTTTCGATGATCAGTATTTGTTTTTGTTCTCTAATCCCGAAATATAAAAGGCAACCCTCGTAAATGAGACTGAGAAACTAAACGATCCATCAGCAGTGAGTAAGACTGAAAAGGTAGACGTTCTGACAGCGGTTAAAGCTATGGACAATGACAACACTAAGCCGAAAACAATAAATATTTTAAACAACGAAAACAAACACAAACACTTACTCAAACACGAAATAATAAAAAATGAAAATAGTAATTTAACTAAAATAGGTACGGAAAAGGAAAACCATATAAGTACATTACAAATTTTTTTTTCAACAATAAACTTTTATTCAAACACAAAATACAACAAAATAAAAAGTTACACAGTCATTTAGGACATTTGAAATCATTTAAAAAGATTTTTGGTATTATGCATTTCTATACAATCATCATAATAATAGGCCCAGAAAGGTTTTGGAAAATTTTCCATAAATTTAAGGAAAAGATAAACACATAACAAATGGCCTTTGTTTTTTATTCAATATATATGAACTAATCAAACAATTGTAGGAATTGACGAAAACGAAAAAAAAAAAAAAATTAAAGAGGGGAAATAACGAAAGAAAATTTTAGAGGTAATATATATTGGAAATTTTGGAATTAATATATATTCGAACGGAAAAGGAAAGAAAGAAAATTTTAGAGGTAATATATATATTGGAAATTTTGGAATTAATATATATACGGAAATGAGAATTTTGAAACAATAATATTAATATTATATAATTAATATAATAAGTAATAATAATTTTTTGATAAGAAAAGAAAAGGTTCCAAGGAGAAATATTTAAATTTAGTTAGTTAATATGTAATGTGAATAGACTATTTTGACTATTTTTCTAGTGTTAAGAACTTTTTGATTATTGTAAAAATTTAGTTAATATATAATGTAAATAGACTATTTTTCTAGTATTAAGAACTTATTGATTATTGTAACCTTTGATAAAGATTAATTTTGAAAACCATTGTAATGTAATTGAACGAAAATCCAAGTCTTTCTTAATCTAATATATAGTTACTAGAAAATTTTTCTCTTCAAGGATAATTTTTTTTCTCGAAGAAGGGTGTATTCCAGAACCTACCCTTTATTAAATTTAACACTGAATCTCCTTATACATCCTTAAAAACTTCTCTTAACATATATTACATTCTCACTTAATACATACCATTCATAAACATTCACAATATTGTCAGTTACAGCACATTTAAAAACCTGCACCTTTTTATTTCATTCAAAACATAGTAACTTTGAATTTCGTGCAAATTTTTTTGAAGTTAAAAGTCACAGAGTCTTTGATAAATTTTGTTTTGTTCATGTTATAATTTCCAGTAAATTAGAACACTACGTTCTATAAGTAGAGAAAAAATTCATTTGTAAAATCACATTCCCAATTATACTTTTGTTTCTAACCCCAGAACTAATGGATCCCACGGAGGTACCGGCATCTTAATACACAAAAAATTTCAATTCAGTGAAATTAGATTCACTAATATATTCAGCATTGACTACACGGCAGTTAAACTTTTTTGTGAGAACAATAAAGTGCTCGTCTTAGCATCCATTTATATTCACCCTTCACGACAACCAGATTTCCCAGATGCTGACATTTCTCAGATAATCCAACAGTCTGTTCCCGCTCCATTTATAATCGGGGGAGACTGGAATGCTCGTCATACAGCATTCAATGATAATAAATGCAACAAATATGGTCGTCAGTTGCTAGCCCTCCTCCCATCTTATCCATATACATACATTGACCCCCCATTAGAGCCAACTCGTGTCACTAGCACAGCCAAGTCAACAATCGACTTCTTCCTCAAGTCCGATGATGTTCACTCAGCGGGTCCACCAACAGTCTCCTTTATATTTCCTTCTGATCATGGTTCCGTTCATACCACGATCCAAATCCCCTCTTTCAACGCACTCTACTCGTCAAACCCTGTCCCAAACTTCACCAAAACAAATTGGAGAAAAGTCAATAGGGACATAGCGATAAGTTTCTCTGACTTGTATATCCCTGAAGCATCTAACTTACTCCCTACTGAAATCGATCACGCATCTTTAAGAATAGAGCAAATTCTTAAGGAGGCTCTCAGCAACAACACCCCGACAACCATTCCTCATAACTATTTAGGAAAGCCTTTGCCCAGCATCCTAACCAAATTATTGCGCCTTAAAAAGCAGCTCCGCCGTAAACTCCATACAAGATACTGCCCCTTTATTAAAAGCCAAATCCAACTCCTATCCACTCTGATAAATGAGCAGTTGAAAAAGTTCGCAGATGAAAACTACATCTCCACACTTAAAAATATCAAACCAAATCGGAATCTTTTCAAAAACATCAACCAATTAACTGGTCGTAAACATAAACCCCGAATTGATCATCTCATCAACTCAATCAGCAATAATATTGCCCAGTCCGATACGGACATAGCAAATTGCCTCGCAGAACACTTTGCAAAGATTCATGAGCAAAATAATTCTCTATCAACTCCCGGCTTCGAGAACACAGTAAACGAATACATCTCAAAAGATTATTCACATCTTTTACTCCTTTCATCGGTGAATTTAACAACACGAACATAGCTTCACACCCCTTAGACACTACAAATTTTCTAACTGCAGACGAATTATCCGAGATCGTAAGATCAGGAAATAACAAAAAGTCAACTGGATTAGATGGAATCCCACGCCTTCTATTTAAAAGGCTACGCCCACAGAATCTACTTCCCGTCCTCATTCTTCTTAATCATATAATTAATGCATCGCACTTCCCAGAGAACTGGAAAACTGCGGTAGTAATTCCTATTAAGAAGCCCGGTAGTAGTAATAGCCCTTTCAATTATCGTCCAATATCCCTATTAAGTACATTAAGTAAGATACTGGAACGCAAGATCTACCAAAATCTTCTCTCATTTGCCAATGAGAATGCCCTCATCCCTAACTGTCAGTTCGGATTTCGTAAGCGACAATCCACATGTCATGCTCTACTAAAACTTACACACGATGTTACAACTGGTCTCCAAAACCAAAGCCCTACTGTGTGTATATCTCTCGATATTTCTAAGGCGTTTGATTGCGTCTGGATCTCAGGGCTTCTGTACAAACTGCACTCCATATTTAATCTAAACTCTCACACAACAAAGCTCTTAGCCTCTTATCTTTCTGACAGAAAATTCGTTGTGAGAATAAATTCTTCCGTCTCAGAAACCCACAACATAACCGCGGGTGTTACCCAAGGCTCTATTTTAGGGCCAATTTTATATCTGTTATATACCGCGGATATTCCTCAACCCGTATCTCCTAATGTTGTGATGCTGAATTATGCTGATGATACATTAATTTACTCTAGCAGAAAATTTGTTAAGGCTGCAAGAAATCGCATTAACAACTTTCTCCCTAACCTATCATCATACTTCAATAAGTGGAAAATTCACCTTAACCCAAATAAAACGCAGCTCATAGTGTTCAAGGGCAAACACAAGCACTGTACAAACAACACTAGACGCTGCCACAACAAAATTAAACTTAACCTAAACAACACTCTAATAAAACCCTCCAAAACCCTAAAATATCTGGGAATCACTTTTTCTAATAACTGGTCTTTTTCCTCCCACATTAAAAATTCCCTTCAAAAAGCCACAATTCAGCTTAATCTCTGTAGAAGAGTAATGTGGAAACCTAATTGTCTCTCTCACAAAGTCAAACTGCTCATTTACAAACAAATTATCAGGCCCACACTCACGTACGCGTGCCCATTGTGGTGGCATATCACTCCCTCCCAAATGGAGAAATTACGAGTATTCGAAAGAAAATGCTTTAAGTATGTCTCTGGGTTACATCGTCGTCCTAACTCCTATAAGTACTATAGTAACGTCGAACTCTACAATACCGCTGGTATTGAGCACCTCGATAGGCGATTCCTCGAGCTATCTATCAAATTTATCGAAAACCTACAAAATAATCCCAATCCCATAATAACCTCGCTCTTAGAGAACCCTCTAGATATCAGAACTAACTATCCCAACTGTCTCCACACCAGAGCTATCTTCGCCTCAGGCAGACTGGTAAATGATTCAAACGAGATCATATACCACAACACCGAAGTTACCCCTAACCAGTTCAAATACTGTAACGTCCAACCATTTTCCAACATCCTACGTTTTTCCTTCGAACAACCGGAAAGAAATACTCTTCCTCAAATCCATAACTGACCTCATTCCACATCCTTTAATTCATAAATCTCATTAATTATAAAACTTTGTTTTGTTTATAGCTCACTTTATAATAATCAGAATAAGTTAGGTTAAGTTATATTTATATTTAGGGTTAGGGTTAGATTAAGTAAAGTAAAAATAAGAAATTCCTGGTTTTCTGACCTTTTCCAGGAAGACGAAACCCTACTAAATGTATAAACACACATCTAGCCTGTAACTCTTAAAACATTGTTTGGAAAATGTATTATAATAATAATTACATGTAAGCAATTGTCACGAATTTAATTTTAAGTCACTGTATTACTTAAATGTACAAATTCTAATTATGGTTAATAAATAAAGTTTAAAAAAAAAAAAAAAAAAAAAATTTGTAAAATCAGTTTGAGTTTAGCAATTGAAGTGTGAGTTCAGTTGAGAAAAAGAGGAAGTTTCAGTTAAAAGAGGAAGTTTCAGTTTTCAGTTAAATTGAAGTTTGGAATTCTGAGAAGTAGTTGAGTTTAAGTTTTGAAGTTTGTGGAGAAGAAGATACAAAATTTAAATAATATCGAAGATACAAAAATTAAATAATAACTAACAGACTGAGGAGTTTTTTCTTTGATAATTGATTTCCGCACAAACATATTTTCAATCGGAGCGAATATTGAAAGAATAGTAAATAAAGGAAAAATAAAAGGTCCACGCTCTTCCCTCATTCCGAGGAAGCACGGCGCCGGACGTCAACAATTATATACCCATAGTATCTTCTCTAGTCTGCGTTCCCTTCGAACTCACACAAAACAATAGAACGTTTTATACATGCTATTTACGTAAAATCCGAATAAGTCATTGTTTTAGGAATTTATGATATAATATCAAAATTTCGCCTTCACATGGTCTAATCGTTAAATTCTGGCATATTGTGAATTTCGAAGAATACCCAAATTATCGTTTTAATTCCGAAGTTTTTGTTGAAACATGTTATCACGACAACCTTATTTAAACAGTATGAATAAAGTTAACTCTCAAACGGCCAGGAATTCTCATAGTAATAAACCTGGTTTTCGATATATTAGTAATTATTCAGACACGATTTGAAGAATAAACTTTTGCTGGAGAATATATTTTCCGTGTGCTGGTGAATTGCTGAATCATGTGACCGCAAATCATTATTAACGAATGGGCGGTTTTACCCTTACCGCGCCATTTTCAAACAACGTACTCGTTTCCTAATCACCAACAGGTTTTTTCTTTGGTTCTAATTATCCCTGGTTGGTATCTTTCAATACAATCTGTTCAGAAACAGTTCAGGTTTTATCACCGTTTAGGAGTGATAGTGTGACCTATTCAAATTGTAGCATGCACGGTTTTTTAATATACTACATTTACAATTGTGACTTTTTGTTTGGTTTTGAGAGAATGAGTTTGCTTGTTTTCAACATGCTTCCCGTTTAATGTTTTTGCGTTAATATATTGTACAACGTTTTATTTTTCAGATGACGATTATTTTGCATCGGAAAGAGACGCTCAGGCAACCGATGACCAGGTGACCACGTTTGTTTTTAGCGCCCATCATTCGCTTTCTATCGATGCACAACGTGAGCGTCTTCCAATAAGAAAATTTCGTGATCACATACTTCATTGTTTGGAGACTTATCAAACACTTGTGCTCGTCGGAGAAACTGGAAGTGGGAAGAGTACACAGGTGCCACAGGTAAATATACAAACGAAGAACACATGTATGAATAATTGTTCATTAACATTTCAACATCGGTTTTCATGAATTGAATATAAATTAATCGATACCGGCATACCGTTAAAAATGCATTTTAGTCAGTTTTTTTTTGAGTGATCTTACAATTAACAAGTGTGCGATCGAAGTTTATGCCTCAACTATTTTAGGGCTAGAGCGTGTTTAGTTATTTAACAGCTCATCTGTGTCGAATTGATTCTTGTGAATAACTGTAGAGTATTTTATTATTCAGTGATTGTGGAATTTAAAAAAATATTTGTGTTCCAATCAAACGTCCTTCTGCGATCTCCCTAAACAGAATTTTCTTAACTATTTCTAAAACTTTTAGTACCGGTCACAGTGTTTATGTATATATATAATAATATTTGTTAGTCAGGTTTGGTGCGATTTAAAAAAAAAACGATGGTTCAGTTATTTGTGGGTTCTTTTCAAAAATCCTTCTCTCATGTCCCTAAATAGAATCTGTTTAACTATTTGTGACAAGAAGTTTATCTAATGTTCCGGTTGATAAAATCACTATTTTGCATAGATTCAAGTGATTCACACCATTGACGCGAAATGGTAATAAATTTGTATTTATGTAATGTTTAGAAAATTGTGAATCTTAATATTTGTTTTATAACTTTGTAATGCCATTACGGACACCATCCAAAGCTAACTCCGCTCCTGGTATTTTGAAAACATTTTATTTATTCTTATCCGTTCTAAATTATTAAGGGAAGTGTGGATTGCCCGTCATGTCCTACACATTGAGGGGCTGTAAAGTAAAGTTTGCGAACGAGTTAATGTAGAGATCCTACTCACTCCTTTTATTAACATCCACTAATTGAGCAAATCTAAAAAAAAACAGTTTATTAATTCATTGATTCCTGACTGGTAATGTTGACTAACATCTGCATATTTAAAAAAAATACCCAAACTTGCCGCCTTAATGGTCTAGTTGATAATAAGGTAGTGCAATGCATTCGGTTGTGCATAACATAGGTTCAACTGACAACTATTCTCTTATTATTGTGGCAGTTCGGCACAATTACTGAGTGGTAGGTTAGGACCCAATCCCCAGCGGCCCGGTAACATACCACCCCAATAAACGGTGAGCTCCGTAAAGTGGTTGCGAAAAAATCATTGACCATCTTTTGGAGCTTGGGTGATGGGCCTGTGGGGGTTCGAAGTATGTTGTGCCAAAACACGGGCACTCGGTTCACTTTATCCCACCACGTCACTGGATAAATAATACCAAAAATCCAAGCACCAAAGAAAGAGCAAAAATAACAAACACAGTGTGGGAGTTGTTTAGTTGAATAATTTTCTTGTTTTATTGTTTCTTAATTTTTTTTCTATAATTTTTAATGTCACAAGGTTTGATGCTGCTCACTATATTAGGGAAAATCCCTGTACATTAAAAATACACTTGGTGTGTACAACCAATGAATCCTGAATGTTTGATGTCCGCATATACACTTATTACACTGGAGATTCTGAAGAATATTTATTGCACCCGGTCGCTTTTCTTTTGTTGATAATGTCTCACTAACATTTATTAATTATCTACTGAAACACGGAATTGGTATCGGATTACTTGATTAAACCGACAGGGAGAGAAATTGCTACTCGCGCAGGAACTTTTATCTTTTGACTCGAAAGTTAAAACTCAACTGTGGTAACGTGTGTATACGCGACGAGAGATGTATTATGACTCGGTGCGGCGTGACCGTCACCGGTGGTGGAAGTGAAGCGACTCCGAGTGCGTGACCGCACTTTGGTGGTTGAGATGGGGCTGGTTGGGATTAGGGATGAAGATTGGGATTTTTGATCTGCACCACAAGCAACCAATCGAGATCATTTTTACATTTGTGCTCTCTCATGTTCCCCACCCGTCGAGGTGGATAAACGCCTCGGTTAGTTCTATAGTCGACGGACAAGAGAGAATGAGAGAACCGGAACACAATGTGCAATGATCCCGGGGTGAATTTGGTTTTTGTGTGCATGTACCAATGCAACTCTGAGGATAGCCCACTGACCTAATTAGGTGAATGTGGTGATCTCATAGTGCATTGAACTGTGTGAAGATAAAAATGAGAAGGAGAGGAAATTGTTTTGTAGCTATTCACCTGCAAAAAGAGATCATTGATCCCCAGCGAATGGAGTGTCTGGTGAAAGTGAATTTATTTTTTTATTATTATTTATTGGCCTGTAGGAACCCGGAAGTTCATGACCTCACCGACTCGACTTCGCCATCGTTCCCTGTCCTGTCCGCTCTCCTTCCACGCTTGACCATTCGATCCGACCTCCTCTAGGTCAAACCTAACATTGTCCTCCCATCCCCGTCGTGGGCGTCCGGCCGGTCTCTTTCCCATTGGTCTACCGTCAAGAATTCTATGCACGGTCCTATCGTTGCCCATTCGCGCCACGTGTCCGGCCCATCCTAATCTTCGCGACTTGATTACTCTCACTATTGTAGGTTTGCGATACAGTGGTGAAAGTGAATAGGACACCGAATCGGCTAGGGAATTGTGATCGTGGGAACTAAATTAAATACTTTGATAATTTCCTCAGTGGTTGCATGATTATGTGACATTAACATACTTCCCTGTGCCGCGAAGTTTGAGTTTAATGGACTACCGGCTATTTGAGCGAATGATACACTAGGTGCAAGGAAGTTATTATAAGAACGAACCTTCATTCGTTTCTCTTCTTCAAGTTGTTTTTTTTTTTTAATTAAATTCCAACTTGGCCTTTAGTTGTTGGAATTTCGGACACCCTCTAAAGTTGGCCGGGTGACCTGTATTTTTGCACAGAACGCAAGATAGTTTGCTCCTATCCTGAACCTGTTCTTTACCTAAGGGGCATTCTCCTACTGTATGATTGTTTTGGGGCTTTACACATCTAAACTCGATACAGCAGTTAGATGCAACGTGGTCGAATCGTTGGCACCGCATGCATTGCAACGCACGGTCAACTTTCCTTTTTTTCCCCAAATTATTGTTTGGTGAAAAATAACTTTAATATTCCTAAGTGCATCGACTTTGCTGTTGGGACTTAGGGAGACAATGAAGAACGGCAACTTGCGGTTGCGACTTCGGGAGAGAGGAGTGGAGAATGGCTTCACATCAGTAAATTTTAAACTGTCATTTTCGACAGTTTGTAGTTCCGAGAGGAGTTCTTCGGAGGAAAAGAAGGATCAACTCCTTTAAGTAACATGGAGATAGTTTTCTCCGATTTAGGTGTGTACATGAAGTACTCACTACTTGCTTCCTTTAAAGCAGATTTAATTTTATGATAGTCATCTAAACTATCACATAAAAAACTTATTTTATCATTACTTAAATTTTTCGTTTTAAAATGTCTGCATGTTAACTTACCCAATTTTATTAGGTCCTTGGCATCCATAAAGCTAACTATGATGGGAGGCACTTTCTCCTTCTTATTGGCTGCTGCTTGTTGTTTTCCCAGCAGTTGTTGCTGATGCTGTTGCTTCTGCTGATGTTGTTTCTGCTCTTGCTGTTGAGTGTTCTTTAATTTGTCGCTCCAAATCGTTCTTCTTTTTGGAGAGCTCCTCTTTCTTTTATATAACTCCGCAATAATTTGAGCACGTTCGACATCTATGTCACTCATTTCTCTATTGCTGGTTTTGTGGTCTTCTGTTGCCAGTTCTTTGAATTTATTCCCTTCTCCGGAATAATGTGGCTTATCCGGAGTGGTCATTCCTTCTATGAGAGTTTTTACCTTAGGGTTGGCTTTATGCCGTTGGGCAAGGAGGTCTGGCTGGGCTTTGGGCCTCCTTTTTGAAATCACTTTTAACACAGCTTTTCTTTTTTCCATTATTAATTGCCACCGTTCGTTCTATTGTTTCATTTGTGGAGCAACATGCAGGGACATCTGCTTTCACACATCATCATGATCGGCACTACAACCGGGAACCGGTCTTGGCCTTATTTAGCAAGTCCTGAGGCTTGTTAAATTTTCCATAATGATTTATTTTTTCTGGGCAAGGTCATTAGTCTTGCGCCAGAGGCTCCCGGACGGGGAATCGTACCCCGGTCTCCCGGGTGACAGGCGGGTGTACTAACCACTATACTATCGAGGAGCCCCTGCTTTCACACGCATACACATTAACACACACACCGTTTTTTATTGATCGTTCGGTATGTACACGGCGGTAGACACGTCAACACACACTTTTGTTTCCTCTTTCCTTGTTTCCACATGTGCGCGACAATTCTGTAAATTTTGTAAATTTGTTGTGGACACGAACTATGTGTTTTCAACAAGAGTTTTGTATAGGCACTTGGCACATTGTCGTTTTATTCACAGTCACACCCCCTTTTTGAGATTGATTAATCTTAATTTTACGCGCACACTGCACAACACATCTGTCGTTGGCTACAAGTTCACTTGCGATTCAACCTCTTCGATGTTTTGTTTAATATTTTAACGCGGTGCCTTCTTTAAAGAATGTGCGACGCTGACGAAGAATACAATGAAACTGGGTATGAACAAATATCGGCGGGATGGACGCCGCATTTGGACTCAGCTGAGAACGTTTGGAGCGCATGCGTCGCGACCCAGATGAGTTTCTGCGCAGATTAGTAACTGTAGTTGAAACATGGAAATACCACCATACTCCCCAGACGAAAGAACAGTCAAAACAGTGGATTGTTAAAGGCGAACGGCTCCAAAGAAGACAAAGACGGGGAAATCAGCTGGAAATGTTATGGCTAACCTATGTATTGGACTAACACGGAGATAAGTCATGATGGAGGCTTCTGAGATAAAGAATTCCAGAGGTAAACCCCGAGCCACGGACTATATCAGGGTGGACATCATGCAAATATTTTGATAAAAAACCGAACATTAAGAAATTCGTTATCGCGCAATCGGCTTCCTTCTCGAAACTCTGTCGACGTTCGACTGATAACGACATTTTGTAACATCAGGAGCATCGATTTCACCAATGCGAACGTAGACGCTGTCCACCAATATTTGCATATATATAACCAATATAACAGCGAAACCTAATATCCTTGCCCTAACCGAGACCCAGATCGGTTCGTCAACTGATTCGACATATCTTCGTTGCTCAGGATACGACTTGCATTCGAGATTCCGATTTCCAATCCGACCTGGCTTGCCAAAGGGTGGAGGTGTTAGAAGCCAATAACTTGGACATCATGTGTTTGAAGGTTATGCGGAAGAATTCTGCTAAATTTCTTTGTTGTTTTTACCGCTCCCTGAATGACGATCGACCGGTGACGCTTTTCGAACATCTTTCACGTACCGTCGACTGGATATAGATCAATCACCCGGTTTCTGAAACTGCCGTCCTTGGCGATTTAAATGTACACAATTCCGGCTGGTTGGTACATTTTAACAGAAACGACGAGGCTGGGAGGCTTGTGGAGATGTACACTGTTAGCCGCAATTTGACTCAACTAGTGGAGGAACCTACGCGAGTGCCGGATGCCCGAGGTGATTATACGAACACCCTGGATCTGTTTTTGACATTCGAGCCGACCATTTATACCGCTCCACTGAAAAACTCAGGTCACTGCTTGGTATCGGCTGCGCAACCAACTGCATTTCAAGCGAATAACCGGCCTAGGCAGCTTTGCCATGTATGGAAGTATGGGGCTGCTAACCGGGACGATTTGCGAGCTTTCTTCGCATCCTCTCCATGGTCGGAGGTGTGCTTCGGGGACTCCGATGTTAACGCTTGCGCGGAGTCGGTATCAGAGATTATTCTTCTGGGGATGGAGATGTATATTCCACATTCCATCAAACCAAGTTCGTCTGATAAACCTTGGTTTGATAAAAACTGCAAGCAGATTACAGCGGCCAAAAATAGAGCTTTTAGGCAATGGCACTTCACTCCCACCGATGTTAACAGAACGAATTTTGTTAGAATAAGGAACGCTTGCAACCAGGCGATTGATACCGCGAAAAGGGGTCACACCGACAGAGTGACCAATAAACTCCTTCGGTACCCGACTGGTTCACGCTCCTTCTGATCAATAGCAAAAGCTGTCAGCAGTGACTTCGCTTCCTCCTCTTTCCCTCCGTTGGTGACCGACAGCGGGACGTTAATCACAAATTCAAGGGATAAACCTGATGTATTCGCGAATTTATTTTCCGCGAATTCAAACTCGATCCCGGTCTTTTGAAGCCACCTGTGATCGCGCTGGTACGGTCTTCCATGTGGGATCTGAGATTTCGCCCGGGTATTATTCAGCGCATTCTACTTGAACTGGATTGTAGGAAGGCAACCCGGCCGGACGGAATACTAGCAATAGTCCTTAAGAACTGTGGTCCAGAACTATCGCCGACGCTCACCTCTTACCGGTACACCGGTATTTCTAACCAAGGCTGATCAGATCAATTTCGTTTGGTGGAATGCGGAATGTAAAGCGCCATCCCGAGGAGAATAATCTCCGTGACTGACTCCGCGTATGTTTTAATATTGAAGATTTCAAGCCAGACCTCTGACCGCGGAAAGGGTGCGAGAAATCCCACATATCGTCCCAGTTAGTAGTCCCGTATCTCCACACTTGACGAGGTTGCTTAGGCTGGTTATTCCTTTGGAATGTAAGTGGTTGCGCAACCGATATCAGGCAGTGATCTGAGTCTCCCAATGGCGTAGTCGTTTCCACGGTATAAATGTCTGGATGTTAGAAACAGATCCAGGGTGTTCGCAAAATCACGTCGATCATCCGGCATTCACATAGGTTTCTCCATGAGTTTAGTCAAATTTTGGTTGATTGCGAACGTCTCGGCGAGCCTGACTGTGCTCCAGAACTATCGCCGGTTCTTGGCAGACTCTTCCGCTTATCTTATGCACGGAGGACCTTACCTGCCTGTTGGAAAATCGCTTGAGTTCAGCCAATCCCAAAGACGGGAAAAAAGTGTCCACCACAAAATTACCGTCCAATAGCATTACTGTCTATGTTATCTAAGTTGATGGAAAAGGTCATCAATACTGAATTAATTAAGTATTTGGAGTGCAACGGACTTCTGAATGATCGTCAATACGGATTCCGTGTTAGGCGGTCGACGGGAGAACTTTTGACCCTTATAACCGATATATGGACATCTGCGATTAAGCGGCATGGTGGGTCAAGGGCGGCGGCATTGGATATCTCCAAGGCTTTTGACCGGGTCTGGCACGGGGCATTGCTGAGCAAACGTCGTTCATATGGACTTTTCCAGCAGCTTTGGGACTGGACGAGGAGCTTCCTCGAAAACCGATCGACCCGGGTTGTTGTGGACGGCGAGTGTTCGGATCTGTATCCTGTTAATTCGGGGGTGCCTCAAGGTTATGTTTTGGCTCCAATCATGTTTTAGCTTCACATAAATGGTTTGTTGGAGACAACGGATAACAAAGTGTTCAGTTTTGAGGATGATAGTACGCTTGTTTCCTCTTTTTCGAGTGTTCGACCGATTGGTGCATCTACGTCGCACCAGCTGAGATGTAGACAGATTGACTCTCTGAATAGGATCTAGATAAGGTCCTGCAGTGGGGAAGGGCCGATCTCGTCGACTTCAATGCAGCGAGGACACAATATACAATATTCACAAGGAAAAGTGGATCATCGGTTCCACAGCTGATGATGAATGGCCTTGCCCTCGAATCTGGAGAAAGCTGGGAACTTACTCGGCGTCATTGTCTGTGGGAATGTATCATGGCATAAACACGTGTCGAACATCGCCGGGTCCGCTTCAGGAAAACTGAATTATCTTTTTAGAACCAAGAAATACCAGGTGTACCGGTCTGAAGTGAGCTTCAAGATACAAATGTATCGATAGGGAACGTTTGTTGTGAACGAGCCCTTATCTATTTTTTATTTGGTTGCTATGACATCTGTCAAACATATTTAGTATGCATCAAGTCATTGTACAAACATCTTTTTTTTTAATCCTGTTAAAAATGTCGAATTTTGTACCAGAAAATGATGATTTGCGGAAAGCATTCATTTTTTGTTTTCATTTGAAGAATAGTGCTGCAGAGTCGCATCGAATGCTTGCCGAGGCTTATGGTGATCATGCTCTATCGGAAGCAACATGCAAAAGATGGTTTACGCGGTTCAGAGATAATGATTTTGATGTGCGAAATGAAGAACGTGGAAGACCACCAAAAAAGTTTGAAGACGCCGAATTGCAAGCAATATTGGATCAAGATGACACCTTAAGTCAAAAACGAATGGCACAAATATTAAATGTTGCACAACAAACAATTCTGACCGTTTAAAAGCTATGGCAAAGATCCAAAACTGTGGAAACTGGGTGCCACATGAATTGAATGACAGGCAGATGGAAAAGCGAAACACCACATGTGAAACGTTGCTTCTACGACACGAAAGGAAGTCAGTATTGCATCGAATTGTGACTGGTGATGAAAAATGGAATTATTTTAAAAAACCTAAACGCAAAAAATCATGGGTACATCCAGGAGAATCGTCAACATCGATTGCAAAGCCTGATCGGTTTGGAAAAAAGACAATGGTTTGTGTTTGGTGGGACCAGAAAGGGGTGGTGTATTATGAACTTCTAAAACCTGACGAAACTGTTGATGCGCAACGCTACCGACAACAAGTGATCAATTTAAACCATGTATTGATCAAAAAACGACCAGAATGGGCCACAAGACACGGAAAGGTAATTTTGTTGCATGATAATGCTCCGAGTCCTACAGCAAAACCCGTCAAAGAAACAATAAAAGCTCTCGGCTGGGAAGTGTTACCCCACCCGCCGTATTCACCAGACTTGGCTCCTTCCGACTACCATTTGTTTTCATCGATGGGACACGCATTGGCTGAGCAGCATTTCAATTCCTACGAACAAGTTGAAAATTGGGTCTCCCAATGGTTTGTCTCAAAAGACGACCGGTTTTATTGGCGTGGTATCCACAAATTGCCAGAAAGGTGGTCGAAATGCGTAGAAAGCAATGGCCAATACTTCGAATAAAATGTTTTTTACTTTTTAAAAAAATGTATTTTGCTAAAAAGAAAAAACGCTCACTTCATACCGGTACACCGGGTTGAATTTTACGGGAAGTGAGTTCATTACCCAACCGTGTATTGCCTTTTTTTTATATAAAACTCGCGCAAAAAATTATTTAAATATGAAGTTGGCAACTGATCCTGCGCACGAGCCCTTGCCCGAATCAATGCACAAACTGCACCTCATACTGGTTTTTACTTTAAAAAAAACAACTTCATATCACTTGATACCGGTACACCTGGTGTAGTCCTCCGGCCCAATTATTTTTTCTGTATAAATCCCAAATTAGACCTGCGCTCGAATATTGCTCTCATGTTTGGAGCTCGGCTCCTAAACATACCCTCGACCTACTTAAGAGCATACAGAGACGAGCGATCCGCCTGATCGGGGACTCGGCGCAAACGTCGGGACTACAGCCGCTATCACATCGAAGGCGCGTAGCCGCCCTCTGCCTGTTTTACAGATATTTTCACGGGTGCTGTTCTTCGGAGATTCGTGGTATTGTTCCACGCGATTCGGTTTATATGCGCTCCACAAGACAATCCGACGGATCGCACCGGTTTGCGGTTCATCTCCCGACGGCGCGAACATCCCCGCATCGGAACTCGTTCCATTACAGAGGGGGGAAGCTGTGGAACTCCCTTCCCACGCGGCTGTTCCCGGAGCGTTACCTCCTCCAACAGTTATTTAGTGGCATCTCGGGGCGCCCACTCGGCGCTATAGGTTCACCTCTCCCGAGAGAAATGTAATTAAAAAAAAAAAAAATTATAATAATAATAATAATAATAATAATAATAATAATAATAATAATAATAATAATAATAATAATAATAATAATAATAATAATAATAATAATAATAATAATAATAATAATAATAATAATAATAACAATAAAAAAAAACATTGATAAACGCTCTAAAGTCCCTACCAAGCTTTTTTAAAAAAAAAATTGTTACTGGTTTAAAAAAATTAACTGGAAAAAAATAATGCGAAAAATCAAAGATGTTGTCAAACAGCTGCCATTTAGCGAAAAAAAATTTTTTTTTTATTTCTTCGAGGTAGGGGCGATTACAACACCTTCACTGATTAAGAATCAATTTTTTTTTTTCAGATAATTACAAGAGTCAAAATCATGTCAATCAGGACGCACGCTTTTGTTTCAACCCCCTACTTCACTATCCTGGAATTTTGGAAATTTTCGACATTTTTGTTTAAATTTATTTATTTATTTTTTTTTTTTTTTTTTTTTTTTTTTTTTTTTTTTTTTATGTTGGAAATAAATGTTGAGCAAAAATCCGATAACAAAAATACTTTTCGTTTTTTTTAAACATAATTCTAAAAAACATTCAAATTTGGCCCTTTATACCAGAATACCCCCCTAAACTGAGGTTACACAACACACCACTGTCACTGATTTTTTATAACTTTGTCACTTTGTTGTCTCTTTCAAAGTACACCGATTCGAGATCACCAATGAATAATCATTATGTAGCGGTAGAAGTGAAAATTCTGTAATATATTAATCCGCCCACAAACGAGTGAAACACAGAGCTGTGATATCTTCATCAAGTTAAGAATCATACTGAACTGAACGATCACCCACACATATTTCCCAGATCCATGATGCAAACCCTATACGGCATACAAATCATAACAGCCCGACCGCAAGGAGCGACGCACAATTCATGCAGACGATCCCCATGCGGATCGTCAGGGAAACAACCATGACAACTGCGACGAGGGTTGCTGGATCCTGATCCCCAACCATGAGAAAGATTGAAACGTTCGATGTACACATAAAAACTTTATTTCAGTTAAATACAAAATAAGGGTTCCTTCTTGGGGAATAACAAACAAAACCAAGCGAACCAAAATGTCCTGGCACATGACAAGAAAAAAAGCAACTAATAAAACATCGAAAAGTATTTCATAACAATGACGCCATCAAAGGAGTCTTATGAGGCACACAAACGATCTGGATGTAACTCGGTCACTTCATCCTGAATTGAAAATTGAATAAAAATTAATAAAAATGTTTGACTCCTAATTTACTGTGACAGTGGGTACAAATCAATCGACATGCCTGTGCGGAATTTGTCACGATTCCATTGAAATTTATCAAAATTTATCAAAATTGTATGATGGGCCAATAGTTGTGAAATTTTCAGTAAAACAAATCGAATCGAAAAAAGAATTTGCTTTCAGACTTTAATTTCCAAACACTGTGTCTTGTGCGACTTATATTGCATCTGCATCAGTCGGTGCTTTTGTCCCATCATCGAGGCTTTCATCTCCTTAATTGAGTGCACTAGAAGGAGCGAAAAACACGATTTCTTCCTCTATCTGGATACGGAGGGCTTCGCCTGGTCATTATAAGAAACAAGGTAGGCATCCACACACCACAAGTATTTAAACGATTTGTTGCAGTTGCCTCTTGTTAGATATCGCAGCACTACCATCTATATCTATATCACAATACTAGGTACTTCGTGATCTTTTTTGTGGCTTGAAGGAGTAAGTGTTCACTTCAGTTAAGAGTGGTATTAATTCGACTACCAAGAATAGAGAGTTATATAACTTCATTGCTGCAATTGCAATTGTTGCTCTTAGATTTTCTGCTTATTTTCTAAACAGAGAACACTAAAACTCTACCTTGCTATACATGTGTTAAGTCTTAACCAACTGGTCTCCAGCGAACATTTTAAGCTACTGCAAATAACATTAAACTCAATGGATCTACATTGGAAGTTCTTTTTGGTGTCAGAGGCCACTCAGTGAAATAGTTCTCATTTTTATATTTTGTTAGAATCTCAGTTGAATGAGTTCAACATACACGCCCAATCACTAGGATGAGGCCACAAATTTTGCAATTGATTTTCGCTCTTTATTCCTGTTGGAAATTTTGTACCCGGAAACATATACTACCTGTGAATAGGTACGTATTCTCCCAAAAGAAATTCATAAAAGTAAAGGGTAATTAAAAAACGACTGTTGGGATTTCCCAAGATCAAATAATAAACTGCTTTAAAAGGGTATACAAAAGTGCGTCACTTGGATGAGGGCACATGCAAAATTTTAGAAAAGAAGGAACAAATTAATGAAATATTTACATTTTATGGTTTTAAAACATTTATTTATAACGTTTTTCTAACATACATTAATAATGAGTATGCCCGCCGTTTTTGGATATGACTTCTATAAACGGTTTAGGATAGAATCATAGACTTTTTTAAATAGTCTAGGGAAATTTGGTCACAGGAATCACGAATAGCTTCGATTAAGGTGTCCTTACCTTCAAATTGTCTGCCGCCTTCATAAACTTTACGTGATAGCCATGACCAAACGTTTTCAATTGTGTTTAAGTCCGGCGAATAGGGCGGCCACGGCAAAAGTTCCACGTCTTCTGAATGAATCCAACTTCTAACAACCCTGGAAGTGTGGATGGGGGCATT
Organism: Microdon myrmicae; assembly: GCA_963931805.1. Taxonomy (NCBI): domain Eukaryota; kingdom Metazoa; phylum Arthropoda; class Insecta; order Diptera; family Syrphidae; genus Microdon; species Microdon myrmicae. The sequence continues at coordinate 96,840,980 of OZ007497.1, read as the reverse complement.
GTTTTGTTGGAAAATCCAAGACAGGGGTCCGAAAATATTTTAATTTTTAGATATGACCGTTCCAGCAAACATTTGTAGTTGTGTCCGTTCATTGTTGTGCATAAAAACTCCAACTAGATTGTGCCATTACTACTATTTACTATTTATTGGCCTGTAGGAACCTGAAAGTTCATGACCTCACCGACTCGACTCCGCCATTGTTCCCTGTCCTGTGCGCTCTCCTTTCACGTTCGACCATCCGATCCGATCACCTCGAGGTCCAACCTAACATTGTCCTCCCATCTCCGTCGCGGCCGTCCTGTCGGTCTCTTTCCCGTTGGTCTACCGCCAAGAATTCTAAGGCCCTATCGTTGCCCATTCGCGCCACGTGTTCGCCCTACCTTAATCTTCGTGACTTGATTACTCTCACTATTGTAGGTTTTCGGTATAGCTCTTCCAATTCGTGGTTGTGGAGTTTCCTCCATTGTCCTGCCTCCTCGTCATATTTGCCGCCAAAGATACCCCTTAGGACTTTATTCTCGAATACGGGGAATTTGTTTTCTTCCCGTTTTGTGAGAGCCCATGTTTCGCTTCCGTATAGAGCAATCGGCATGATTATGGTTCTATAGACACAGTTTACTGGCTGCATGCCAACTAGCGTTGCCGGAGTGTAGTCTTTTGTTAATTTTCCTCAACATTTCGTTACTGGCCGTCAGTATCGTTCCCAGATATTTAAATTCTTTAACTTTTTCAAATATCTTGCCTCTGACGTTTATATGTGTTCCCTGAGGTCCACCTGTTCTCGCCGTAATCATGTATTTTGTTTTGTCTTCATTTATTTCTAGGCCCACCTCTTCTGCCGCTTGCATGATGATTTCACGGTTTTTACTTACAGTTTCGAGATTATCGCCCAGAACGGCGATGTCATCAGCATACGCGAGGACTTGTGTGACCCCGTTCAGGGATGTTGCGGCCATATTGTCGTCTAGTACCTTTCTGTACTCGAGCACAAGGTTAAAAAGACATGGCGACAGGGCATCCCCTGTTTTAGTCCGTCCCAGATTTCAAATGGTTCTGCGAGGTGGTTTTCTATTCTAACTCGCCCATTGTTTTTGTTCATGCAGATTTGAATGAGGGCGACATATATTTTTCGCGATTCCCAGCTCAACTACAATATGGTAGAGTCTTTGCGTTGCGACTGAGTCGTAAGCTTTTTTGAAGTCAACGAACAGTTGGTGAACCTAGACTCCGTATTCCCACTTCTTTTCCAGTAGTTGCCTTATTGTGAACATTTGGTCGCTTGTTGATCGGTTCCTACGGAATCCGCATTGGTAGTCTCCCAATATTTCTTCTGCGTACGGTGTGATTCTCGCCAGTATGACATTTGTTAATATTTTTGATGTGGTTGGGAGCAATGATATTTCTCTGTAGTTTTCACAGCCAGATCTGTCGCCTTTTTTGAAAATAGGGACGACTCTAGGTTTTCCATTCTTCGGGAGTGACTTCCTTATCCCATATTGATTTGATGAGCTGATGGCTCTTTCGAGTGGTTGCCTCTCCCCCATGCTTCACAAGCTCTGCCGGATGCAGTCGACTCCGGGAGCCTTGTTGTTTTTCAATCGATTTATTGCGTCTACAACGTCGTTGAAAGATGGCTCTGGGATCTGAGGCTCGGCTATATGTACGTCTGGTGCGTTTAATTGTGGTTGATGAGTGCGCACATTGATCAGGTTTTCAAAGTACTGCTTCCATCTTGTCACGATATTGTTTGTTTCTGTGACCAGCCAGGCGTTTGAGTCTCGAATTATTTTGGCTCTCCCTCGGTGGCCATTTCTAATTGAATTTATGCCGGCACACATACTGATGTTCTTTGATCTGACATTTTGTATGATTTTGTCGATCCGAGTCTTTTCCCATTCGCGTTTTTTGCGTTTGAAAATGTCTCATTGTCTCTTTCTGAATTGTCGCGTATCTTTCTGCGTTGACTGCACTTTTCGCAGCTTCAAATATATGGTTATTCCAATTAAGAGTCGAAGTAATTCAAGTGCCGAGGATTGATAGTTCCTTGGCTTCGTCGATGCAAGTGCCGTTCATAGACAGTATATTTACTTTGGGGTTTGCCTTTAACGACAAGAGGCAGCTCTGAGTCTTTAAGGCATTGAATTCTACTCGGTTAGATAATCAACAAGATATATCTTGTTGAGGTCTGAATTAAATGTATCAAGTATAAGTTGCTGGTTGGTAGTGACGTTCGAAGAGTTTGGATGGGAGTAATCGTACGGGTATGAGAAATATACTAAAATATAATAATAATGCGAAATATAAATAAAAAATAAATTTAAATACAATTTAATGTTTTTTGTATTGTGCTCAACTATGTGTAATTGTACATTCTTTTTTGTATTTAAGTTTAATTTGCAAATGTTTAGAATTTAAATGGCTTAAATGTTTTCTACGTAATGTAGTCTTTTTTATGTTTTCGTTGGGACAAAGGTGGTGGTGGTCGTGGGGGGCGAACATACAGGGCAAAGTGTCTGCTTTCAACCCGACGAATGCCAGGACAATCCTTGTCCATGTTCAATCCAAGTTGAGATGTAGTCTCCACGTGACACCCCTAGATAGCTACTTTGGCACACACCAACTAGTGAACCAATGCATGCAGCGACAACCTGAGCAAGGTTGACGCAGGGCTAAATAACCTTTTCCGAAAAAACAATTTATTATGGAAAATTTAACAAGTCTCGGATATGGACCGGATACCGGTGGAGAGACTTGCTAAATACGGCAAAGACCGGATCCCGGTTGTAATGCCGATGATGATGATGATACAACAGTGTCCCAGCTTAATTCCAGCGGGTACGTTTCCTAGGTGGGCCATAGGCGAATGCTTTGCCTCCTCGTAGCTCCCTAGAAATTTGTCGCTCCTTGGTTTGATGATTCAGTGACACATTTTTGTCTTTCTTTTCGCATTTCCTCGTACATTTTTTGAAACATTTTTTTGAATGTTTCGTCGTCAACGGCTAGTCTACAATGCTTTTTGAATTCTTTTTGAATAGTGTCACTTGAAATTATCATTTTTCTTTTCTTTTCTCCCATCTAGTTCCTGAACTGACTTGTTTTTTTTTTTTTATAAACTTGCATCCTATGGGTTCTTATAACTGATCAGACGTCGGATTCAACGGCAGCCGAAAATATTTCATTGATAAGTCACAAGGAGATTTGAAAAAGCGGACTTGAAAGAGTAACCGTTGTCCTGATTATATTCGTCTTCTGCAGGTTGAATATTGATTCATCGTTCCTGTTGCCCGTTACCTGTAGTACGGGAAGCCGTTTCATGAAGTTCATTATCTGCATGTGCGGACTTTACATTATTTTTTGCAGCTACAAAAGCCAAATATTAAGGTGAATTGTGGTATACTCTCAGAGATAAGCATAAATAATGGACGCGAGACATTATGAGCGTTAGTGGCGGAGAATTACACAATTAGTTTTCTCTTATATCGGTCCAATTTGCTAATGAACGAAATATGTCGCCACGAATCTATTAATAAATTTTCTTCATTCCTCTTTAATTTTTCTCCTTTCGAGATCCGGATGGGAAACTAGTTTACCTCCGGAAGTCTTTATCTCAGAAGGTACTGTAGCGGTTCTACGAACCACCACAACCAACTATAGGTTGAGATGTCCTTTCCGCCAAGGAACATACTTACCTTATTCATTACACGTGCCCACAGACACGTGTCCCAAAGCTCTTAATCATACCTGTAACAAAGGTCATAGGAAGCTGCAACAATGTTGAACCCGATATCAAAAACCAAGGAACTTAACGTTCAAAACCATACATCGTATGCAAAACCAATCCCAAAATGCAGGAAATCATCGCATGTAAATCGACCACCCAGCCTGAGCAGCAACGTGATGGTTTCCCACGAAATACCATTATCGGTAAATTAACCGAACAAGGGATGCATACTCGGGTAGCTAAATGCAATTAGCACCTAAATCCCTTGTAGGACCTAATGCAAAGGCACGCTTATGCAAACAAGGCATATCGTTTAGCTGCCGTCCCGTGGTCATACAATCATAAATTCATAACACTATCCCTGATAGATGTTTATGATGGAAAAGGCAAACAAAGCATTACCGATCCCATAGTCCTTTGTATCCATCTGAATAGCATGAGAACCCTCGTTTCTCAGGCCATATGGAAAAAACAAACAATGCATAGAAAAAGATCGGAGAATAAGCAACAACAACAAGATTCCGATAACCAAGTCGGAAAAGATTCGATGGGAAATTTCGTTTCACGGATACGATAGGAAATTCTGTTTCACAGATACGTTGGGGGAATTTCCCTTACGGATGGGGAATGGCATTTTAAGGATAGATACAGTTAGTCTATATCGAAGATTCGCATCGCATAGTCGAACGATAGAGAACCCCATCGAGGAGGTCGACAAGACGCGGTGATAAAGAAGAAGTTAACAAGTACACGCGTTGCGAGAAGTCGTTAGTTTTCGTGTCGATCGAGTGTCTGCTTCGTAATTCAGTGTGCAAATTTTAAACGCGAACAGTTCAACAGAACATCAAACCGAAATTTATTTCTGTTAATACGTGTAATTGACAACGAACAAAAGGAAAACAATAAATAAAGTTAAAGCAAGTGCTCCGTGTTTTATTTGTGGCAGTATCTCTTCGCTTTGTAGTGTTTACCTGTGAACAGTGTTCGGCGGAACACTGGACCAATTATAGACAGGCAAAGAATCCGCCAAAGTACCATCATTACTTATCTATTGCTGGTCCCGACTTGCATCCTTTCCCGAGGCGGTATTTGTTTTCTGTGTAGGGCCATTTCAATGGAGCGGGAACTTCGCGTTGATTTGTGTAACATTCGTGGCTTGAGATGCAATTTCTCTTCGACGATACAACTAATTCTCTTCTATTTTTTGGCGTACCTTTTTTAGGTTTAAAAGTGATGCTCCCTTCACTTGTCATATCAGAATAGATTATAAGTTTCAGAATTATAAAATCCAAGATAAAAAATCAAAACAATAATCTCGGAAATAGATAAATCATGTTTTTTTTTAAATGTACTTTTCTCAAGAGCGGTTAAGCGCCGAGTGACCGCCCCGAGGTGCCAATAAATAACTTTTGGAGTTCTTCTTGAACAGTTGCAGCGACGTTGCAATGCATCGGAAGTACTCGGGTATAGGAGATGAACCGCAAATTGGTGGGATCCGTCGGATTGTGGAGGGCAAATAAACCGAAAATCGCGGAATAATAATATAGCGTTTGCGACGATAGTGAAGAACGTGTGATTCGAACTGTCGCTATGACGGTTAGAATCACAAAAAAATTGAACCAATGCTCAACACATCAGACCACTGCCGCGTGTGCGAATTCGATTTCTAAACTCAAGTACATTCAACTGATGTGGAATTGTGTTATCGCTTTGGTGTACGGCTCTGATGCTTTGATTATTCGAATTTCTTTCGACGTTCTTCACTATTGGCTTATATACTGTTAGACACGCCACAATACCACGAATCTCCGAGGAACAGTCTCCGTGATAATATCTGTAAAACAAACAGAGGTTCACTACGCGATGTGACAGTGGACTGTAGTTCAGATGTCAGCGCTGTGCCTCCGAACAGACGGATTGGCTTATATACTGTGCTGATATCTGTTAGACACGCCACAATACCACGAATCTCCGAGGAACAGTCTCCGTGATAATATCTGTAAAACAAACAGAGGTTCACTACGCGCCTTCGATGTGACAGTGGACTGTAGTTCAGATGTCAGCGCTGTGCCTCCGAACAGACGGATCGCTCGTCTCTGTATTCTCTCCAGTAGGCCGAGGGTATGCTTAGGAGCAGAGCTCCAAACATGGGATCAATATTCGAGCGCGGACTTGACATTTATCCAGGAGAAGAAGTTGAACCGGAGTAAAATATTGTTTGGCTCTAAAAAGATAACTCAATTTTCTAGATGTGAACCTGACGATGTTCGATACTCGTTCACGTCACGATACATTCCCACAACTGTGACGCAAATTTATGCTTTCCTTAGATTTAAGGGCTTGTGTGTTCGTCATCAGCTGTGGAGCCTATGATGCATTTTCCTTGTGAACGTTGAGTATTTCGTCTTCATTGAATTGAGATTGACGTGGTTGGTCTTTGCCCATTACAGGGCCTTTTCCAGATCCCGATTCAGAGAATCGATTTGGTTCCATCTCAGCTGGTGCAACGTAGATGGACCAATCAGCCATTCGTATAATAATCGGAAAACTGAATATTTTGTTACCCGTTGATTCTAATAAATCATTGGTGTGCAGCGAAAACTAGGTTGGAGCCAAAATAGAGCCCCTAGGCACTCGTCCGTATGAACAAAGCTTGCTTAGAAACGCTCCGTGCCAGACGCGGTCAAAGGCCCTTGAGATATCCAATTGCAGTTTTCCAGATGTCAGTTACAGGGATCGAAAGATCTCCAGTGGACCACCTGTTACGGACTTCGTATTGATGATCACTTAAACGTCCGTTGCATTCCAAGTATTTAATCAATTCGGAATTATGACCTTTTCCCTCACTTTGGATAACATATATAGTAATGATATCGCCCGGTAATTTTGCAGGAGACATCCAACAAAAACGCTGAATGCTCCTCTGCAGGTAGGCATTCGATTACCTCCCTGCAACATCCTAAGAAAGTGTGTAGCCCATGGCTTACTAGGGGGCCCGGCCCACCTGAAAGTATGGGCACAAGCTGGGATGTGAGCTTAGCGATTTTGCTATAATCTACAGACATGGTGATAAATTTGGGTGACTCTTGTTCGATAGGCAGAATATGATGATGGGGGATGCTGATAGTAGAAAGAGTAGTAGTAAAGACGTTTGCTATCCGAAGACGTTTTTTTTTTTTTTTTTGCGTTATCAATACTATTTTGAAAGCTCAAATCAAATAAAGCCCCTGGAGCTGATGGCATACCAGCTGAGCTGATCAAACATGGAGGAACAGCGTTACATCACTCAATTCATGAGATCGTGGTGAACGTATGAGAGCAAGAGGAGATGCCGGAAGATTGGCGTCGTGGTATAATTTGCCCCATACATAAGAAGGGAGATATCACATTGTGCAGCAACTATAGGGGTATAACATTGCTGACTACCGCCTATAAGATACTCTCCACTATCTTACAAGGTCGGATAGCCCCATACGCTAAAGCCACCATTGGTCAATATCAGTGTGGCTTCATCCTAGGCAAATCAGCGATTGATTAGGTATTCACCCTTAGGCTGGCAATGGAAAAATGTCAGGAATTTAAGATTCCATTATATCATCTATTTATAGACTTTAAGGTCGCCTACGACAGCATAGCCAGGATAGAACTATATAATGCCATGAGAGAGTTCGGCATTCCAAACAAATTGATACGACTTTGTAGGTTGACCATGACCAATATAACTAGTCAAGTAAAAATAGCGGGATTGCTGTCCAAACCAATAAACATCTATAATGGACTTTCGGCATCTGGTGGTCGGGTAAATCCGCATGCTCCTAACAGTGCCCCGAGTCGTGTTTAAAATTTATGATTGATATAAAAGAGGTTTTGGTCTTCGGTTCCTCGGTGATATGAATTTTGGTTTTCGACGGTTACCTAGAAACCATAACTCGCGCGCACAAAAGGGGATTTTGAAGTACCCATAAAATAATATTGTAGCGAGCTTAGGGTTCGCTGGATTAATTATTTTGAATAAATAAGAGCCGTTAAATTGATTTTGAATTAATATAACACTTTATTAGTCCGTTAATCACAACCGTTACTTTTACCGTACACAACGATTTCTTGACTTATCGCTTATTTTCCTTCTTACTTATCGCTTGCGTCACTTTCTACTTCTTACTCTCTACTGCGTGCGACGTATTTATACCGTTTCTCATTCTGATTTGGCGTTTCGTTTCCGTCCGTTCCATAGTCTCGACTTTTCTATTCCAGTTTTCCAGTACTTCCTAAAATATTCTAGTACTTTGTTTCGGACTTTCTAGAATATTCTAGTACTGATTGTCATATGCGTCACAATATCTTATATTATTGGAGTATTGGGTGTTGCATATATGTAACGATCGGAGTATTGGATTTCTGCGGGTAACAGAACCATTTAAAGTACAATTGCCCTCGTTCAAGCCATTCGTATCGTTTCATTGATTTCCGTTTCGTTGCTATGTCTGTCTTTTCGCAAATCTCGGCACCTCGACCGAAACTCCGTTAAACTGTACGCCAATTGCCTTTGAAGACACCGGGAGTGTTAAATGTCAGGTATGACACTAGTTTTTGGATACGAGGCAAAAAATGCATTTGCAATTTGATAGCGTGTAGCTTGGGAAGTGGAAATGTCTCACGCCAAGTGCAGTGTTTGTTTGAAGCAAAAACTGTACTTGCAATTAGATAGCATGACAATGCCTTATTGGGTGCCCAATTAATGAAAGAGTCAATTGATAGTAGACTGGATTAAATTGATTGTAGGCTTGCGGTAATTGCATCGCTTGCGTTAATTAGTTAATTGGTTTGAAAAGAGTTATGTGATTGTGGAGTGGGGTTTATGTAGCTGGATGCAACAGCTTTTAAGCACTGGCGCCCCAATCCCACGGAGGCAAACAGAACGAATTTTGTTAGAATCAGAAACGGGATGCAACAAAGCTCGATTTTTTGTTGCTGTAATCTGCTCGCATTTGACCAGGTGTACCGGTCTGAAGTGAGCGTCAAGATACAAATGTATCGATAGGGAACGTTTGTTGTGAACGAGCCCTTATATATTTTATATTTGGTTGCTATGGCATCTGTCAAACATATTTAGTATGCATCAAGTCATTGTACAAACATCTTTTTTTTTAATCCTGTTAAAAATGTCGAATTTTGTACCAGAAAATGATGATTTGCGGAAAGCATCCATTTTTTGTTTTCATTTGAAGAAAAGTGCTACAGAGACGCATCGAATGCTTGTCGAGGCTTATGGTGAACTTGCTCTATCGGAAGCAACATGCAAAAGATGGTTTAAGCGGTTCAGAGATAATGATTTTGATGTGCGAAATGAAGAACGTGGAAGACCACCAAAAAAGTTTGAAGACGCCGAATTGCATGCAATATTGGATCAAGATGACACCTTAAGTCAAAAACGAATGGCACAAATGTTAAATGTTGCACAACAAACAATTCTGACCGTTTAAAAGCTATGGGGAAAATCCAAAACTGTGGAAACTGGGTGCCACATGAATTGAATGACAGGCAGATGGAAAAGCGAAACACCACAACACCACGGAACGGTAATTTTGTTGCATGATAATGCTCCGAGTCATACAGCAAAACCCGTCAAAGAAATAATAAAAGCTCTCGGCTAGGAAGTGTTACCCCACTCGCCGTATTCACCAGACTTGGCTCCTTCCGACTACCATTTGTTATCATCGATGGGACACGCAATTCCTACGAAGAAGTCGAAAATTGGGTATCCACATATTGCCAGAAAGGTGGTCGAAATGTGTAGAAAGCAATGGCCAATACTTCGAATAAAATGTTTTTTATTTTCCCATTTACAATAAGTGTTTTATTTAAAACCCGATATATCAAACCAAGGCCGATCAGATCAATTTCGTTTGGTGGAATGCGGAATGTAAAGCGCCTCCGCGTATGTTTTAATATTGGAGATTCCAAGCCAGACCTCTGACCACGGAAAGGATGCGAAAAATCCCACATATCGTCCCAGTTAGTAGTCCCGTATCTGCACACTGGGCGAGGTTGCTTAGGCGGGTTATTCGTTTGGAATGTAAGTGGTTGCGCAACCGATATCAGGCAATGATCTGAGTCTTCAAATGGCGTAGTCGTTTCCACGGTATAAATGTCTGGATGTAAGAAACAGATCCAGGGTTTTTGCAAAATCACCTCGATCATCTGCATTCGCATAGGTTTCTCCATGAGTTGAGTCAAAGTTTGGTTAATTGCGAACGTCTCGGCGAGCCTCCTCGGCTCTGTTAGAATGTACCAAGCAGCCGGAGCTGTGTATGTTGAAGTCGCCAAGAACAACAATGTCAGGAGCAGGTTGGTTGATTTGTAACCAGTCGACGGGACGTGAAAGATGGTCGAAATCCTTCCGTTCGTCCCTGAAATTTCGAGCATTTGATCAAATATTAGGGCTCCTCGATAGTATAGTGGTTAGTATACCCGCCTGTCACCCGGGAGACCGGGGTTCGATTCCCCGTCGGGGAGCCTCTGGCGCAAGACTAATGACCTTGCCCAGAAAAAATAAATCATTATGGAAAATTTAACAAGCCTTAGGACTTGCTAAATAAGGCCAAGACCGGTCCCCGGTTGTAGTGGCCGATGATGATGATGATCAAATATTAATATAAAAAACAATACAACCCATATGACTTTTTCACTTAGAATTTAATTAAAATAAATAAAATTCGTAAAGGAGAAAAAAAAGAAAAGTTTTATGTGCACAGACTTTTTACGGTTACGATTGAGGAATGTCGTCGGGGAAGCGTTGTGTTCTGAAACACTAAGAAAAGTTGATAAATGAAATGAAAAGAATACCTATTTTAAATGACTATCGCTCTCCCAAGAAATAACCTTCCTCCAGGATACATCAAAGAAACGTGGTTTATTTACTGTTGTTATAAATGAACTTTATTGGTCGATTATAAATATTTCATTGGATAATTGATGCGAACTGTTTCGCTCAAATGGTTAACGCAGAAGAGTTTGTTTATTTTCCCTGACAACCAAAGAATTTATTGTCTGTCGGCTGGTTGCTGACATTTGTTATTCTTTGGTTGCTAAGGGTTGCATTCAGTTGCGAATTCGTTGGTTGTATCCAGTGTGAATCCGCAACATTCCGCCCGCTTTCGCCAATCATTGGCGAACCCTTTTGTTCTAGGGGACGGAGGCCCAGGGGTGTGGTCTTCTGGTGATGCGGAGGTCTGGGAAGAGCCGTCCGCCATGAATTGGTGACGGATAAAGGATTGGTGACGACGACAGTTCAGTCGCTGGTGTCCGGTACCCTTGGTCGCAGAACTAAGCATTTGATCTGGGTTGGAGTTGTAAGTTCGTAACCCACGATCAATGACCACGTAATGGCTGGTGGTTGGAAGTACTGCCTCGAGACCAGTGGCAGTGATAAATGCTGCGTCCATTGGCGCCTGTCCAAAAGTAACTGCCGACGGGATGCGGCCTTTGTCATGTGAGGCCGTAACATTTAGTCTGGTGCGACGTTTTTCATGGCACCGTCCGCGGGTCCTGGCGGAATGACACGTGCGGACCCAGTGCCTACTGGGCTGAGTGAAGTACCGCCTCGGCTGGATTACGGGGAGACGTGCTGGTTGGTTGGGATTCAGTTGATCCCTGGGTGCTGGGGAGCGTCGCCCGCCAAGCGGGACATGGCTCGCTTCTATCCCTGTTGGGTTGGCTACATGTGGTAGCGGTCGTCCTTGCAGATTGTAATTGACCGGTGTCTCGGTTAGGTTGCATTTATTACTGGCAGTTTCTGCGAGCCCATCAGTTGATGGAAGATTTCCATCCGAGTAGTGGAACGAATTCGAATTGGCGGGGTCGAACGGCATCACCGATAGGTTGGTGAATGACAAATGCGTTTGTCCTGCTCCTAGGCCATTACCTGATAAACGTTGGTGTTGCTGCTGCTGTAGTTGTGGGTGTTGCAATTGAAGTTGCTGATACGACTGGCTATTAACCGGACTCTGTGTTTTGTCACGGTCACTGCGGACATTGGGCGTGGCTACTTTTGCTGGGACAGTTGATGGTGTATTCGTGGAATGCATTGGTTCACGATGGACCAGTTCCTCTGGGTCGGAGTTGTAAGTTCGCAACCCACGAGGAACGGCCATGTGATGTTGTTCCCCACAACACGTGCGCGGCATCGGTTTCTGTGGGGGCTTCGGAGTTGGGCCGAGCATCGGAACATTGGCCGGATTAAGCTATGGGCAGGCGGCACTTCGGTCAGCGGCCTGTTGATGCTCACTCTCTGGAATAGGATGCGGTTCCGTCTCTGGGCAGGCGGCACTTCGATCGGGGGCCTGCTGATTCTCACTCACGGGAGTGGTGTGGCTCCTTTTCCGCAGACTTGGTGGTGACCGCTTGCAGCTGCATTCGCCAATTATTGGCGAAGCCGTTTGTTCCAGGGGACGGAGGCCCAGGGCCTTGGACTTCTATGGATGTGGAGGCCTGGAGATAGCCGCTCGCCCTGAATCGGTGGCGGATGTATTGATGACGACGAGTGTTCCGTCGCTGGACGTTATCTTCCGATGGGATGCGGCATATGGCATGTGAGGCCGCAACGCTGAGCCTGGTGAGACTTCTTCCATGGCACCGTCCGCGGGTCCTGGCGGAATGACAGGTGCGGATCCAGTGCCTACTGGGCTGAGTAAGAGACCGCCTCTTCTGGATTATAAGGCGTGCTTGTTGACTGGGATGCGGTTGATTCCTTGATGCTGGGGAGCGCCGCCCGCCAAGCGGGGCATTGCTCTCTTGATGCATGCATACGCGGTTCTTCTTCGGTTCTTGTTCCGGTTGGACTAGTTCTTCTGGGTTGAAGTTGTAAATTCGCAACCCACAAGTAACGGCCATCTGTTCCTGCGTTAGTCCGAACATCGGGACATGGGCCGATTTGATCGGTGGGCAGGCGGCACTCTGGTCGGCGGCCTGCTGATGCATACTCACTTGGAGTGTGTGCGGTTCTCTAACCGCTTGTTCGATGGCGACTTCTGGCAACTGCACTGAGGGCAACTCGCTAATGTCGAGTTGTTCGGCGTGGTCCACAGTAGTTGGGGAGACTGGGTCGAGCGCAAACTGTGCCTCGAGCAGCCTCGGTAGTTTTCTATTGCCTTGATCGGCGCTGTTTGTCTTAACTGAGGAGACTAGGTCGAGCACAAGCTAAGCCTCGAGCAGTCTCGGTGTTTTGGGATTATTGCCTTGCGCGGCTGGTTTCTCTGCAGCAGGCTATTTTCCTGGGCTGGGTGCCTCAGAATTCTTGGCATCTGTCTTCGCTGGTGCCTTCTTGCTGAAACAAGCCTTCTTTTGTGGTGTCGCTTTAGCGGCGGGGGTGCTGCTGCAGTTTTCGCTTCTTTCACTGCCTCTGGAACCTTCTTGATGTCCTTGGAGGCGTTAGTTGTAGGGTTTGGAACAGTTTTCTTCTCAACTGTTCCTCCTTTGGCTGTCTGGCTTTCGGCAGCACCTGCCTTGGCTGGCTTTTCGGTGTCTGTCGTCACACCTTTGTTATCCGTATGGGTTGTGTGTTCCGGGGGCATCATTCTTGATGGTAATCCGGGTGGATGGCCACGTGGCATACGCATGCCAGGTGTGGAAGGAGTTCCCGGCCACCATGAAGGTCGTGACATCAATGGCGGCAAACGACTTGATGGTTGAATGACGATGTCCGTCGCAGTCTTGGATGCGGTCGGACGGTCGGCAGTGAGGGCGTTCCTTGCCTCAATAAACTTTGTGACCTCGACCAGATATATCTCCTCGGCTTGATTGATTAATCTGTCCGCGAAGTAGCGGTGGCCGCTAGTCATCTCTGGAGTGGCCAGGAGTTTTATCTCCTCATGCTTCAGTCGGGTGTCTTCCAATGTGATCTGGAGATTGTGTTGGCGTACGTTGGCGGACCTCTCTTTTCCGGATTGTGGAATGCACCCGACATCCGTTCCTGGGCGGCGAACTGGGCGCTGATGAGTTGTTCCGCCAATGTAGCTGTCATGTTTGACTGCGTTGACATTGCTCTGCGCTCTGGGCTTTGAGCTAACTGTTGTCACGAAGTTGATAACGGTGGGTCTTCGCGTGTGGACTTTAATATCCCGCGACCTTGACTTCGGTCGGCGCTTGGACTGGGCCCTTTACTATGCCGCGAACTTGGCGGCGGTTGATCCTTACGTATGGATCTGGGGCTGCACCGCGAACTGGGCGTTGATAGCCGGTAAGTAACTGCTGGGGGCAGCTTCTGTTTGCGCCACGAATTTGGCGGCGGTAGTTTAGTTGTAATTGAAAATTCTCCTACCTGAGAACCTGGGCGGTTGTAGATAGATGCACTGGGCCAGCTCGTTGATGTGCCACTAATCTGGCGGCTGTAGGTCCTTACGCTGGACGGGGCTGCTGGTCTGAGCAGCGGTAGTTGTAGCTGTCGTTGGGGCAGCTGGTTAATGCGCCACTAATTTGGCGGCTTAGGCCCTTAGACTGGACGGGGGCTGCTGGCCTGATCAGCGGTAGTTGTAGCTGTCGTTGGGGCAGCTGGTTAAAGCGCCACTAATTTGGAGGCTTTAGGTCCTTAGGCTGGACGGGGGCTGCGTTCTGAGCAGCGGTTAATGCGCCACTTATCTGGCGGTGGTATGGATTCACAATTAAAATTTTCTTATTGCCGAGATGGTCCGTTTTCTCTATACATTATCAGTGTCTTCTCCCAATTGGCTTTGCAGCAGTCAATGAATTAATACCCGAGAACGTTATTCAAAGGGAATGTTGACGGAAAGTTATTTAAACAATGCTGACGGAAAGTTATTTAAAAGCAATGTTGACGTTGGTGAGATGATATTTAATGTTACGTGCAATATTCCTTGCGATTGGTTGAAGGATGGGCAAATGTGGTTCTTTGCGTATGCTGCGAGCTGGCAGCAGTGAATTGGATCCACAAACTGGATCCGGCTCGAAGGACCAAAATGTATGATCTCTGCCGGCCGAGGAATGTCGTCGGGAAAGCGATGTGTTCTGAAACACTGAGAAAAGTTGATAAATAAAATGAAAAGAATACCTATTTTAAATGACTGCCGCTCTCCCAAGAAATAACCTTCCTCCAGGATACGTCAAAGAGACGTGGTTTATTTACTGTTGTTATAAATGAGCTTTATTGGTCGATTATAAATATTTCATTGGATAATTGATGCGAACTGTTTCGCTCAAATGGTTAACGCAGCAGAATTTGTTTATTTTCCTTGACAACCAAAGAATTTATTGTCTGTCAGCTGGTTGCTGACATTTGTTATTCTTTGGTTGCTAAGGGCTGCATTCAGTTGCGAATTCGCTGGTTGCATCCAGTGCGAATCCGCAACAGATATGTTTACATAATTATCGCTAATCATACTCATGAATGTAGAATATCATATCAAAGACGCATAAAAAGAATAAGCACAAAACCTCATACAAATATCACAATCTTTATTATAAACAATGAGCGTCTTTTGGACTTTTTTAAAATGAGAATAATGTACACAGGCTTTTTGCAGTGACTGTATTATTGTTATTGAAGGTTTGTTCTATTGTGTTCTATGTTGTTCGTTTCAGATATTGCACCTGAAACTTCAGCTGACCTGTTGACCTGAAAGAAAACCTACCCACTTGTTCCACGCTAAAATTAAATACGACCCAACCTTGTTCAAGGGAAATGTAAGATATCAAGTGGTGTACCGATAGAAGTACAAACTAAAATTAACTTTTCAAAATCCGCATATCAAAAAACACAATTGCAGCTCAATTTCAGTATATGTTAAGTGTTGCGTTCGTATTATCAAACGAGAAAACCTATTGCGATCGAACTTGAATTGTTATCAACTCTACACAAGGATCTAAGACAATCTACCGAAATGGTGGGTCCAAGCTCACAAATAAGCAAACTACTCTTAACATTATTATTTCTACTTGTAATATTCTACATTTTCATGGATGTACAACTGTACTTAAGAGTGCATGACTATCCGATTGAGAGAAATTATCATTATAATGTATCACTATCTGGAGTATATGGTGACACAGTTGATGAAGTACCTGCCTTTTTTGCTGATGAAGCGACACCAGAAACGTCATTGCCATCAAAGGTGGCAACCAATCCAGCGTTGTCATTAAGGATGCCATCCGAGTTGGCGAAGTACACAACTGATCATAGGACTGTACCATCGTATATCACCGTAAATCCACCGTATTCGGTTACCTATGAAGCGAATACATGGTTAACGTGTGAAATAAATCCTCTTTGTCATGTGACTGTCAAAGCCATGCTATTGGATCACACAAATCACTACATTTTTGCTCCTCTTGCAACGATCTTCGACAACATCATTGGATTCTCAAGATCATCGTTTATTACTGCTAATATGATATCCTTCTTCCATGTGATAGTAGCTTGCATAGCTGGCAAATTAGTTGCATCAGATAGTTTATGTTACCGAAGACTGGGCGTGGTGCTATTCCAGTTTCGAACATTTCTGGATGATCTAGATGGTCATGTAGCTCGGGTGAAGAAGAATATTCGTGGCGAACATTCAGAAGTTGGAACATCTGGGTATTACATTGACGGCTTATGTGACGGCCTAGGGTGCATAGCTCTCTTAATCGGCATGTTCTTTTTCCTAAAAAACAATCCACCAAGACGAGGATATTCTCAATTGCAGGCGGTTCTGCCTTTAAACGAATGTAAAAGTGCCGAGTCCGGTGTAATCTACAAGGTTAAGACCACAACGAAAAAAGTTGCGAAGAAAGTCATTTGTTTCGCTGGTCAGTTGCTGTTAAGTTCAACGGCGTGGAATCGTTATATAGCGATATATCAGGACATGTTGGAGCGGACAGACGTAACACCATCACAGTTTTTGAGACAGAACTTTATATTCAAATCACATTGGTTCTTTTCGGTGACGTGGATATGGCGGATTGTTAATGTGCATTCAATTTTACATTGTGTATTGTTAAGCATATTTTGTGATAAATTATGGGATTTCTTAAAAATTGTCCAGTATAGCGGTTATATAATTTTGTTAGTGGCTATTTGCATAACTGAGATGCACATCTTAGAGGCTCACAACTATATTTTTAACTCATTGACTGGAAACAATACATCCTTGTGATTATATTAAATAATAGTCTATACATACATTGCCTTTTATTAAGTATTTAATAAGTGATAAAATGTATTTAAAAGAAATTTCTACTTTTTTATACTTTAATTTTACTACATTAATAATCTTTTTGTAATTTATTACTTATTGGGTTGCCAACTAAGTTCTTGCCTGTTACAAAATAACGTTCGGGATGTTCTTTTAATTTTGTGCTTGTTATAGATGTAACTTATATTTATCTACTAATAAATACATATGTGTTGGTTACTTTTAAAGGTGCCGTTAGTCGGTCCTGGATATATTTTATTAATAAGAAAAGTGGCGAAAAGAGGATAGAGGCTAAGAAACTTATAATTACCATTATTTTTAATTTTGATATTGCCCCTTTGCTGTACTCATCAAAATCTACTTAATTCCGTGAGAATTTTTCTCTACGGAAATTCGTATTGCCTTAACAATTAATGCGCTTTCCGTCTCAGTTAATAATCTATGAGGTGCAGTTTGTGCATCGATTTAGGCAAGGGCTCGTGCTCAGCGCGGGTCTAATTTGTGATTTATACAGGAGTAGAACTTGGGCTGGAGGACAATATTTCTTAGCTCTCAAAAAGATAGCTCAGTTGAGGCTGACCTAGCGATACTCGGCACGTGTTTATGCCATGATACATTCCCACAGATCGTGACGCCGAGCAATTTCAAGCCTTCCCCAGATTCGAGGGTCTAGCCATTCATCGACAGCTGAGGAACCGATGATCCACTTTTCCTTGTGAATATTGTATATTGTGTCTTCGCTGCAGTCGACGAGATTGGCCTTCCGCACTGCAGGACCTTATCTAGATCCTGATTCACAGAGTCAATCTGTCTACATCTCAGTTGATGCGACGCAGATGCACCAATCGGTCGAACACTCGAAAAGGAGGAAACAAGCGTACTATCATCCGCAAAACTGAACACTTTGTTATCCGTTGTCTCCAACAAATCATTTATGTGAAGCAAAAACATGATTGGAGCCAAAACAGAACCCTGAGGCACCCTCGAATTAACAGGATACAGTTCCGAACACTCGCTGTCCACAAGAACCCGGGTCGATCGATTTTCGAGGAAGCTCCTCGTCCAGTCGCAAAGCTGCTGGGAAAGTCCATATGAACGAAGTTTGCTCAGCAATGCCCCGTGCCAGACCCGGTAAAAAGCCTTGGAGATATCCAATGCGACTGCCCTTGACCCACCATGCCGCTTAATCGCAGATGTCCATATATCGGTTATAAGGGTCAAAAGTTCTCCCGTCGACCGCCTAACACGGAATCCGTATTGACGATCATTCAGAAGTCCGTTGCACTCCAAATACTTAATTAATTCAGTATTGATGACCTTTTCCATCAACTTAGATAACATAGACAGTAATGCTATTGGACGGTAATTTTGTGGGAGACACTTTTTTCCCGTCTTTGGAATTGGCTGAACTCGAGCGATTTTCCAGCAGACAGGAAAGGTCCTCCGTGCATAAGATAAGCGGAAGAGTTTGCCAAGAACCGGCGATAGTTCTGGAGCACAGTCAGGATCGCCGAGACGTTCGCAATTAACCAAAATTTGACTAAACTCATGGAGAAACCTATGTGAATGCCGGATGATCGAGGTGATTTTGCGAACACCCTGGATCTGTTTCTAACATCCAGACATTTATACCGTGGAAACGACTACGCCATTGGGAGATTCAGATCACTGCCTGATATCGGTTGCGCAACCACTTACATTCCAAACGAATAACCAGCCTAAGCAACCTCGTCAAGTGTGGAGATACGGGACCGTGGCGTCTCTAACAGATACACACACAATACACAAGCAAATAGTGAAGAGCAACGAACGAGAATCGAATAAGAAAATACATCAGAGCCGTATACAATAGCGATAACATAACAATTCACATCAGTGGAATATACTTAAGTTTAAAAATCGAATTCTAAGCACAGCCAGCAGCCTGATGTGTTACGCATTGGTTCAATTTTTGGTGATTCTAACTGTCATAGCGTCAGTTCGAATTACACGTTCTTCACTATCATTCCAAACGCTATAGGACTACTAACTGGGACGATATGTGGGATTTCTCGCATCCTTTCCGTGGTCAGAGGTCTGGCTTGAAATCTCCAATATTAAAACATACGCGGAGTCAGTCACGGAGATTATTCTCCTCGAGATGGCGCTTTACATTCCGCATTCCACCAAACGAAATTGATCTGATCAGCCTTGGTTTGAAATACCGGTGTACCGGTATGAGATGAGCGTTTTTTTTTTTAAATAAGTAAAAAAGTAAAAAACATTGTATTCGAAGTATTGGCCATTGCTTTCTACACATTTCGACCACCTTTCTGGCAATTTGTGGATGTCACGCCAATAAAACCGGTCGTCTTTTGAGGCAAACCATTCGGAGACCCAATTTTCGACTTCTTCGTAGGAATTGAAATGCTGCTCAGCCCATGCGTGACCCACCGATGAAAACAAATGGTAGTCGGAAGGAGCCAAGTCTGGTGAATACGGCGGGTGGGGTAACACTTCCCAGCCGAGAGCTTTTATTATTTCTTTGACGGGGTTTGCTGTATAACTCGGAGCATTGTTATGCAACAAAATTACCTTTCCGTGTCTTGTGGCCCATTCTGGTCGTTTTTCGATCAATAAATGGTTTAAATTGATCATTTGTTGTCGGTAGCGTTGCGCATCAACAGTTTCGTCAGGTTTTAGAAGTTCATGATACACCACTCTCTTCTGTTCCCACCAAACACAGAGCATTGTCTTTTTTCCAAACCGATCAGGCCGATATTGACGCTTCTCCTGGATGTACCCATGGTTTTTTGCGTTTAGGATTTTTAAAATAAATACATTTTTCATTACCAGTCACAATTCGATGTAATACTGACTTCCTTCCACATGGGGTGTTTCGCTTTTCCATCTGCCTGTCATTTAATTCATGTGGCACCCAATTTCCACAGTTTTGGATCTTTCCCATAGCTTTTAAACGGTTAGAAATTGTTTGTTGTGCAGCATTTAACATTTGTGCCATTTCTTTTTGATTTAAAGTGTCATCTTGATCCAATATTGCTTGCAATTTGGTGTCCTCAAACTTGTTTGGCGGTCTCCCACGTTCTTCATTTCCCACATCAAAATCATTATCTCTGAACCGCTTAAACCATCTTTTGCATGTTGCTTCCGATAGAGCATGATCACCATAAGCCTCGACAAGCATTCGATGCGACTCTGCAGCACTTTTCTTCAAATGAAAACAAAAAATTAATGCTTTCCGCAAATCATCATTTTCTGGTACAAAATTCGACATTTTTAACAGGATTAAAAAAATGATGTCAGAATTGTTTGTTGTGCAACATTTAACATTTGTGCCATTCGTTTTTGACTTAAGGTGTCATCTTGATCCAATATTGCTTGCAATTCGGCGTCTTCAAACTTCTTTGGTGGTCTTCCACGTTATTCATTTCGCACATCGAAATCATTATCTCTGAACCGCTTAAACCATCTGCATGTTGCTTCCGATAGAGCATGATCACCATAAGCCTCGACAAGTATTCGAGGCGACTCTGTAGCACTTTTCTTCAAATGAAAACAAAAAATGAATGATGAATGAATTTGGCCAGTGGTACTGTCTCACTTAATTGAAGGGTGTATTTTCCATCCCAGGAGAAACGTGAAGTCTCTCTTAGGGGGTAGGTAACCTGATTTCATAGAGGAGATCATAGAGATACACATGTATGGGACAAAGCCGGGAGAACGAATCTGAAAACATAGGACCAGCGACCTAAGGCATCGGTCTGTAATTAGGGTCAGCTAAATAAATAAGCTGGAACGCATTAAATGAGAAATGCATTTGGGATACCACAAACGATATGGATTGTTTATCGTATCGCCAGAATGCCTGCGGAAGAACAGTGTTATTTTGTTTGCGCACGGTGCGAGTTAGGGAAATTGGCTTCAGCGTCGATTGCGCTAATTGGATGCAGCTACGTTGGGTTGTTTATTGTTGGGAGAAAAGGTCGCCAGCCAATGTGTATGAAAAGGAATTTGTTGTACACATGATGAGGCTGGGAATAGGCGACGCAATGATCATTATCCCTGGTTGTGATGGTTACATGATATGTGAACCGAATTGTTTTCTCTCAGGGATATGCTGTTTATTCCATAAAGAATTTTTTGTTGGGAACATTTTGGGGATGTGTTGATGTATGGGAAAATGCTCTTGTTGATGCAATTCTTTTTAGGAATTTTAAGTAATGCTTGTATGCATTAATGTCCTTGGAAAAGGAAATGTTTTCAGGTGCCAATGCGATTGCATTGGCGGGAGACAATGGGAGTTGGGTTGTAATAATGGGGCGTTCTTTCTTTCTTTTAAACTTACAAAAGAATCCCCACAAAGTGATCGTCATTTTAGAGTGGCTGATTAGTGTAGGGGAACGTTGAACTAGCTGCAAAATTAAGAAGATTCGATTTATCTATCGCATTGATGGCTGGACGGTCATCAGCGATGATCAACGTAATGTGTGGTGAGACAGATTCTTTTATGTTCTTTATAAAAAAATGTCAACTTTTTATAGGACTATGAAGAAGTTTTTGTCTCAGGTACTGGAAGCAAAAAAGAATTTCCCCTCGTGTGAAAGCATTGCAGTCCTTCCCTCTTGAATATTATCTAATTTTCCTCCGGGTTGTTCTCTTTATGTTACGGGAACCCGAACTTGTGTGACTAAGAGCCTTTCTGAAATAACTGTATAGATTTGGTTCTATTCTATTTTGTAAATCAAACCGCAGTTGAATGCCTTTTTTGAAAATAGGTTATATGAAAATAAAATTGTAAAGAATCTTCTACAACTGGCGCCTTGGTCAGGTATATATGTTTAGCTTTCACCTGTTGTTTTCATAGAATAAAAAACACAAATATCCCATGGAACTTGAAGACAACCCAAAGAAATATTTGGAGAGAAGAGTATCAATATTAAAGGAATGAAACGTAAACGAATCTGCTTAAAGTGGAGGAAAAATTATATAACAAATCTTGGCTCCTTATAAACTTTTTCAAAATTACGGTTTTCCATATTAACGAATATTTAATACTACTATATAGTTTTGGAATTAATTTTCTTAAAAATATCGTGATTTATTTAGTAAGTGGCACTCCTTAACATTTTATTTAGCAATAAATTAATTCTCTATTGGTTTCTTCCATAAAATTAAAATAATTAAATTGATGTATAACTATTATTTTACTTTAAATAACATAATGTATTTAATAAATTATTCTTGTAGAAATATATCGATTAATATTACATTTGAACTTGTGATGGAAATGTTTTTATGTATAGACTCCAGATAATAAGATAATTTTCGATATGGGAAACCAATTCATTTGGCAAACATGTGCCTCCATTTTAGCGCACAAAGCCGTCCAACATGTTATAAACTAATTAATAGAAAAGAAGTGGTTGTTATGTAATAATCTTATTAATTATTTTTATTGTTGTTATTAAAGGAAAAAAGTCAAAAATAAAACCGCATATTTAATGTATTTATCGTTAATTTTCTATCTCGAAGGCGAAACTAATAAGTACCATAACGATTCGAATCAATATTTTAATTTAAGAGGATAACATCACGATTATATTAAAGTTATGCGATTAAATTTTTATATCGTTCACTACACTAAAAATGTATTTATATGTTTTGTCTAAAACCAAACAGTGCTTATTAAGTGCAATAGTGTGATAAAAGATTAACTACTTTTATTCTCTTATCAATCGCAATTTTTCTTTTATTTACGTAATTCGAAGTTCTTCCATAAAAAAGTCTCCGATGTGATGTTAATAAATAAAACCCAATTGATATAATAAGAACGATAAATAAATAAAAAGTATTTTGATATCTATAGTAGAAAATAAATTTGCTAAGCTTCTTGCATTTAATTTATATTACAGAAGGTCGTGTATTTTAATTTATATTTTTTTACTGCTGTCTGCTTATACAATCTGTTTTTTTTTAATATGTGTTGTTTCATTTTCACAAAACTATTACAATATTGTTCCTAAAGAGTAAGGAAAAGAATATATATGTATATATATACATACCATATATATATATATATATATATACATACCATATATATATATATATATATATATATATATATATATAGTTTATCGATGTTATAAGAATTTTTTTTATTATATAACAAAATATATGTAGAATACTTTGCTTGGAAGATGTTACGGATATGATGTAATGATTGTGTGAGAAAGCGAGTTGAAATATAATTGTACAACCTCATGGAAAAAGAATAGTAAATATCGCTTAATAAGAGTGGAATGCTCAATGTATATGCTTATAAAAATTTAAAAAAAGAAAACTTATTTTTGTAAAAAAAAAAAAGAAAAAATAATTAAATTCTTGAGATACATATCAACGTTTACTTATAACACCTTTTCTTTATTTTTATATTTACGGGTAATTTTTTGTCGTTCTGGTCCGTTATTCTGGTTATTGAAACATGCGATTTTATTGATGTTGGGCAACTATTCCGCCGTTTTTAGTAGCTTAGCTGTTTTAAGGAAGTCATCATATCTGCTAAAGAGATAAATATCGCGCGAGTGGCGGAGACAAATAAAATGGTTAGTATTCTAAGTGAGTTTGAAATGCGAATACGCTTGTGTATTTACTGTCCCACACAAGATCCTAAGTTAATTTATTCCAAAGATTGTAGTTGTGTTTACGAGATCTGGTTTATAATTCAATGACTTCCATAAAATACAGCGCTTCAATCGCGGCTTCTTTCTTTTAGTATGTAAAAGGTTTCCCAATAAGGACAATGTGTTATTAAACCTAAATAATGGGTTTCCCAATTATTATTATTTATTGGCCTGTAGGAACCCGGAAGTTCATGACCTCACCGACTCGACTCCGCCATCGCTCCCTGTCATGTGCGCTCTCCTTCCACGTTCGACCATCCGGTCCGATCTCCTCAAGGTCAAACCTAACATTGTCCTCACATATTCGGCGCGACGTCCTGTCGGTCTCTTGCCCGTTAGTTTACCGTCAAGAATTCTATGCACGGTCCTATCATCGCCCATTCGCGCTACGTGTCCGGCCCATCTTAATCTTCGCGACTTGATCACTCTCACTATTGTAGGTTTGCGGTATAGGTCTTCCAATTCGTGGTTGTGGAGTTTCCTCCATTGTCATGACTCCTCGTCATATTTACCGCCAAATATACCCCTTAAAACTTTATTCTCGAATACGCGGAATTTGTTCTCTTCCCGTTTTGTGAGAGCTCATGTTTCGCATCCGTATAGAGCAATCGGCATGATTATGGTTCTATAGACACGGAGCTTTATATTACATGATAGCAGTTTGGATTTTAATAGTTTATACTGGCTGCATGCCAACTAGCGTTGCCGGAATGTAGTTTTTTGTTAATTGCCTTTGACGTTTCGTTTCTGGTCGTCAGTATCGTTCCCAGATATTTAAATTCTTTGACATTTTCAAATATCTTGCCCCTGACGTTTATGTGTGTTCTCTGAGGTCCACCTGCTCTCGTCGCAATCTTGTATTTCGTTTTGTCATCGTTTATTTCTAGGCCCACCTCTTCTGCTGCTTGCATGATGATTTCACAGTTTTTACTTATAGTTTCGAGATTATCGCCCAGAACGGCGATGTCATCAGCATACGCGAGCACTTGTGTGACCCCGTTCAGGGATGATCCGGCCGTGTTGTCGTCTTGTACCTTTCTGATAACATACTCGAGGACAAGGTTAAAAAGGCATGGTGAGAGGTCATCCCGTTGTTTTAGTCCGTCCCGGATTTCAAATGGTTCTGAGAGGTGGTTTTCTATTCTAACTCGCCCTTTGTTTTCGTTCATGCAGATTTGAATGAGGGCAGCATATTTTTTCGGGATCCCCAGCTCAACCACAATATGGTAGAGTCTTTGCCTTGCGACTGAGTCGTAGGCTTTTTTGAAGTCCACGAACAGTTGGTGAACCGTCTCTCCGTATTCCCACTTCTTTTCCAGTAGTTGCCTTATTGTGAACATCTGGTCGCTTGTTGACCGGTTCCGACGGAATCCGCATTGGTAGTCTCCCAATATTTCTTCTGCGTACGGTGTGATTCTTGCCAGTATGACATTTGTTAATATTTTGTATGTGATTGGGAGCAATGATATTCCCCTGTAATTTTCGCAGTCAGATCTGTCGCCTTTTTTGAAAATGGGGATGACTATTGCAGTTTTCCATTTTTCCGGAATGACTTCCTTGTCCCATATTATTTTAACCAGTTGGTGGATCTTTCGAGCGGTTGCCCCCCTTCCATGCTTCACAAGCTCTGCCGGTATGCAATCGATTCCGGGGGCCGTGTTGTTTTTCAGTCGATTTATCGCGTCTACAACTTAGTTGACAGAGGGCTCTGGGATCTGAGGCTCGGCTGTATGTTCGTCTGGTGCGTTTATTTGTGGTTGATGGGGGCGCACATTGAGTAGGTTTTCAAAGTACTGCTTCCATCTTGTCACGATATTTTTTGTTTCTGTCACCAGACAGCCGTTTGTGTCTCGGATTATTTTGGCTCTCCCTCGGTAACCATTTCTAATTGAATTTATGCCGGCATACATACCTCTGCTGTTCTTTGCTCTGGCATTTTCTATGATTTTTTCGATCAGAGTCTTCTCCCATTCGCGGTTTTTGCGTTTGAAAAGTCTAGTTGTTTCTTTCCGAATTGTCGCGTATCTTACTGCGTTGACTTCATCATATGCTTCTAAGTGGATCATTCTGAGGCGTTTACGTTCTTCGATCCTTCGATCTTTGCCCTGCACTCATCGTCAAACCAAGGTTTGGACTTAGTTGTTTTCTTAAATCCTAATACCTCTTGGGCTGTTTGTTTGATTGTGTCTCTGATCGATGCCCATTTAGTGTCCACACTATTGGCTTACTCTTCCTCACTACTGTCATTCTCTAGGATGCTAGATCTATTCGTTAGTTCGTCTTGATATTCCGCCCTTTTACGCGGGTACAAATACAAATACAAAACTTTGAATGCGTTTTTCTCGAAACGACTTTTTTGAGTGCGGTGTAAGCGATAATATGAAAACGCTGCATGCGATTTTTATGAAAGTTCGCACACATATTTTTGACAAGCATACGCAAATTGTGAGCGAATTACTATTTTATTTATTTATTTTTTTTTTAGTTATAACTAAAAAATAGAGTAAAAAAGGGCTGAAAAATCAATTTCTTTTTTCAATAGTCCGCCATTTTGTTGTTTTTTATCAATTTTAAATTTTTTTTCACTCATATTGGGCTGAATGTATTTAAGTTCAATAAACTTTTGCATTTTTCGTATTTTTTCACCGGGGACGAAAGTAACCCTTACACGAGCAGAACGGATGGCTAACTTTGAACACCTGGAGGGGGGCGGGGGTTTCCGGTTCCGGAGTGACTCGACAAAATTTACAAACGTAGTCGAAAGATGAATAAAATGTTTAAAAAAAAAATAAAAATAAAAAGAAAATAACCTATTTTTTTACCCGACAAACCGGAATGTCCCCTTAAATTAAAATGTTATAAAAACATCCCTATTGGGAAACCCATTATTTAAGTTTAATAACACATTGTCCTTATTGGGAAACCCTTTACATACTAAAAGAAAGAACCCGTGATTGAAGCGCTGTACTTTAAATCATTGAATTATAAAATAGACTCGGTGGCAGTTAGACTTCGAATGACTTATGGGTAGGTCAATTCATTTCCAAATAATAGAAAATTTGTGTTTTCAAAATCCAGGTGACTGCAGTGAAAAGGGTGTTATGTTCATCTTAAACGACATATCACCATTTTCACAAAACTATGAGAAGAGACTGTTATGGCCTCTCCTTTTCAGACTTGACTCGGTTTTCACTAATAATTGATGATCTATCTCTTGAGTACAAAACGTGTTATGAATTTTTTTTCCAAGGATTGGTTTATCTCAAAGAGACGAATCGGCTACTAAAATTCTTAGAACTTTTGTATGCACGATGTACGACCAATAAGATAACTTCTCTCCACGAAGAAGACTTGAACGTTTTTACTGAAAGAAGGAAAACAGCATCGTATCATTTTTTCCATGATGTATTTCGGTCACTCAAACTTTCTAAAAAAAAAACCAAATGTCGACACATCTGCGACTTGCGACAAATTGCTTTTCCAAGCTAAAATAGCGGCTGATGCTGACCCCAAAAATGGAATCACGGAAGTTTACTTTAGCACCAATCTTTTAGCTTTAGCACCAATTTAATAAAAACTTCAAAAATCGACAATTCAAAAAATACAGTTACATTTAATCTTTAGCAATGTCTCGCTACACGGTTATTAACGAATTTTATATCTTTTTATAAACGGACATTGTGGACATTTAATTTAACTGTCTACGATAGTGAAGATGGACTTTATCTAAAAAAGGGAGCAATATTACAAACACCACCGTATAGTCAAATTATCATTAGTTCCATCTATTTCCCACTGATATAAAACTGATTTAAGAAAATTTTATTTTTTTTGTGTCAATTCCCAGAAGCACACATAAGACTTAGTACGTTTCAATTTGAGTTTTGTTCTGAAAATTTGTTAGAGGTTTTAGTTGGATAGGTTCTGGGAAGGGAAATCATGAAATGCGTTTTGAATTAAGCATTTCATGATGTCAAGGTTTTGGGAATTGAGTCAATGTACGACGAATTAACTTTTGGTTAAATTCGTTGTTCATGTGACTCAATATGGGATTTGGGTGTATTGTGTGGTATTGAATCAATGTGCGACAAATTGACTTTTGGTTTAATTTATCGCTCATTGATTCAATATGAAATTGGGATTTGCGTTATGGGATTATTTGATGATATTGGGGATTTGGATAGGAGTAGCGATTTAGGTTCGCTACATGTATGAAGGTGAAAGAAATTAAGTGATGCGGTCTTAAAAAGTTTAATATCGTCATCGCAAGGAAAGATACAAGCACGCTTGATGGACATTAATAAATTGTCATTAATATTTTACTATTTATTACTATTTATTGGCCTGTAGGAACCGGGAAGTTCATAACGTCACCGACTCGACTCCGCCATCGTCCCCTGTCCTATGCACTCTCCATCCGATCCGATCTCCTCAAGGTCAAACCTAACATTATCCTCCCATCATCGTCGCGGCGGTCCTGCCGATCTCTTTCCCGTTGGTCTACCGCCAAGAATTCTACGCACGGTTCTATCGTTGCCCATTCGCGCCACATGTTCGGCCGATCTTAATCTTCGCGACCTGATTACTCTCACTATTGTAGGTTTGTGGTATAGCTCTTCCAATTCGTGATTATGGAATTTCCTCCATTATCCTGCCTCCTCGTCATATTTATCGCCAAACTACCTCTTAAAACTTTATTCTCGAATACCCGGAATTTGTTTTCTTCCCGTTTTGTGAGAGCCCATGTTTCGCATCCGTATAGAACAATCGGCATGATTATGGTTCTATATTCACGGAGCTGTATGTTACTTGCTCCTCGTGGATGTTATGTTGTGGGATCTTGTTTCGCTTTTCTTTCGGGTGACCAGTCTTTTCTTTGGTGCTCGTCGAACTTTTAGCAGAGTTGGTTGGTAGTAGAACCCGCGCCCATGCAGGCGCCACGACTACCTTCCCCACAAACCGGCTACACTATTTCTGCACATAAGTTTCTATAACGAAATTCGAAGTTAAATTTATGAACGTTCGATAGCTTTCATTGCTATTTTTCCTTTTTTCTTTTCTCCTCTTCTTATGTGTAACACAAAAAAAAAAACTTTTTTCTTCCACTTGTCTAACTGTCACTCCCATAACTGTCGTTTTCCTAACTCTCACCACCATTGCGACTATCTCACCGTTTGTTGTATGTTTTTCTTTTATTCACCGTTATCTCAACGAAAAAACACCGGCGATGATCGATGTCGAATTTATCGGAGATATCGCCGGTGGAAATAACTGGGCGTTTGCATGCACCAGTTCTATGTTTTAGTTTTCATCATCATCATCGGCACTACAACCGGGATCCGGTCTTGGCCTTATTTAGCAAGTCTCTCCACCGGTATCCGGTACATATCCGAGACTTGTTAAATTGTCCATAATAATTTGTTTTTCCGGGCAAGGTTATTAGCCTTGCGCCAATGTTTTTGTTTTATGTTTTCAATAAAGTTAATGTTTTGTGTATTATGTGTTTAATTAGGTGAAATTGTAAAATATATGTATAAATGAATTATTTTATGTTGTAAACGAATGTTTTTGTAATTTCCAAACGAATGTAATTGCAAATGAATAAAAATGTAAATTGTTTGAAATGTGTGTATGTAATTTTTAAATTGTTTAAAAGTTGTATATGTTATGTATGTTTCTTTAGGCTTATAATGCATTTTTAAATAGTTTAAAATGTATATATGTTATGTATTTTTGTTTATGCTTAATGCATTTAAATTGTTTAAATATTTTGTCGCTGGGATAAAGGTGGCGTTTCACTAAAATGATCAAACCCGAAATCAAGTCGTTGATTATGTACTCTGATTCATGCCCTGGCCAGAACAGGAATAGGCACATGGCATTAATGTGCTGGACGGCGTTGCACGAATCTCCTACTTTAGAATCTATTGAGCATGAGTTCCTTATTCCCGGTCATACCCACATGGAATGCGTTGCGGCCCACAGTTTATTTGAGAGAAAGAAAAAGTCGTACAATGGCCCAATTGAACATCCACACGAGTGGGAAGTGCTTATAAGGCAAACTGGCACAAAAACATTATTTTTCATCAATTTTACCAAGAGTTAGCCACCTTAAAAAGGCGACTGAAGTTTATCCCGCTTCGGATGATGAGGATTATTGTTATTGTTATTATAATATTAATAAACAAAACTTTTTAATAATAATTATAAGACATACACTTTCTTAGAATTCTCTTTATATTTTCAATATTCTTGTATAATTTTTGCTAAAAAAATAAAATCAACTTATTTTTAATAAAATTATTGTATTTAACACTAACGCGCACACAAAAGTGGATTTTGAAGTACCCTTAAATGTCAGAGCACAGTGCGAGCGGATGGAGAGGAAGGGGATAAGGAAAGGAGGTCTCGATGTATATTGGTCTTGAATGTCGACATCGACATAGAGCATTCCACATTCGTGTGGTTCGGCTAAAGAATGACTCTATATTTATTTGTGCGCCTGAAGTCCACTTTCAACGTGAACTGATGCGCATTCACAGATTTACAGGTATGGCGGGAAAATATCTGAAGGGGCGGAACATATTCAGCAAGTTCAGTTGAGCAACGAACATGGTAATACCTATAGAAAAGAGATATGCATGATATGGTGCGCCTCTGTTCTGATGACGGAATTAAACGACTTACAGCTGAGTCCCCAATAAGTTTCACTGCTCGTTTTGCATCCTTTCGAGCACGTGTAGCGCAGTTTTGGATGCGTCTGACCAAATATGAGAGTTGAACTCGATTTTGGGACGAAGGTACGCCTTGTAAATAGTGGCCAGGTTGGATGGAGTGAAGTATCTTTTGCATCTGTTAAGGAACCTTATACATTTCGCCGCACTTTTCGTAGCTTCAAATATGTGGTCGTATCAATTAGTAGTGCCGAGGACTGATAGTTCCTTGGCTTCGTCGATGCAAGTCCCGTTCATAGACAGTATGTTTACTTTGGGGCTTGTCTTTGACGACAAGAGGCAGCACTGAGGCAGCACTCGGTTAGATAATCCTCATTGATATATCTTGTTGAGGTCTGAATTCAAGCATATATTGCTGGTTGGTAATGACGTTCGAAGAGTTTGGTCGGGAGTGTTCATATGAGTATGAGAAACTCGACGTGCTATCATCAACAAACGAGTGAATTGGGTTGTGGGTAATGGACGAAAGATCAAAAGAGAGTACAGAGCCTTGGGGCACACCTGCATTCGTTCGACGGGAGGCAGATTTGACACTATCAAGAACCACTTGGATTGAACGGCCAGAGAGATAGTCTCATCCATTCGATCAGGGAATTCTCCACTCCATATGAATGTAATTTAGATAAAAAGGGCTGGATGTCAAACTCTGTCGAAGGGTTTGGAAATATCCAATGCAACAACCTTGCTTTCACCGAAGTAGTGGATGGAATGGCTCCACTTTTCGGTAAGATACGCCATCAAATCCAAAATAGACCCGAAAGACTTATCGGCGGTCATGAGGAGGTTGATTCCAAATATATCGAAAGTTGACGGTTAAGCAGTGATTCCCTTACCTTCGAGAGAATAGAAGTTAGTGCTATGGGTTGATAAGAAGAGAGGGACGATGTGTCGCCCGTTTTGGGAATTGGCGGAATGTTCGCTGACATCCATCTATTTGGGAAACGGCCAGACGGCCGGAAAATAAGACAAACGGAAGAGTTTCCGCCGTGGTTTAGCAAGTGAAAAGGAACATCTCTTCAAGAGGATGGGGGAATGCCATTTAGACCAGTGGATTTGTTTGCGTTCAGCTCCTTGAGTGTGCGGGCAGCAGTATGCGTTTGGAAGTGAATCTGGCTCATGGTATGCTGCTTATGCCCAAGTTGAGGCGGAACTGATGTGGTATCAGGTAGCGTTGAATTCGCTGCAAATTGTGCAGCAAGTAGATTCGCTTTCAGTATTGCACTGGTGACTGGTCTGTCACCGACTATTAGCGAAGGAATGGATGAGGAGACCGAGTTTTGGATGTTCTTCACGAAAGTCCAGACGTTTCTACTACCTGTGTGAGTGTAGTATTTTTTATCCCAGTCTCTGCTCATGTAAGAGCTTTGCGCGTTGAATGTGTGCATTGCAATCATTTCTAGCTCTCTTGAATCTTTTCCGGTTTTCCTCAGTATTGTTTGATTTATACAACCGGACGCTCAACTCTTTTGCCGTAATGGCTTCTCTGCGCCCGGAATCGAACCACATATTTTTCATGGGTTTGATACTCTTTACAGTATTGTAATTGACAAACGATCATTTGTAAAGATCAGGAGGAGAGTGGGTGAGAGTACCGAACCCTGAACACCTGCATTAATTTGATGGGAGACAGATTTGACACCATCAAGAACCACTTGAATTGAACGGCCAGAAAGATAGTCTCTTATCCATTGGATCAGGGAATTGTCCACTCAGTAGGAATGCAATTGTTACAAAACTGCTGGATGCCAAACTCTGTCGAAAGGTTTTGAAATATCCAATGCGACTACCTAGCTTCCGCCGAGGTACTGGGCGGAATGGCTCCACTTTTCGGTGAGGTACGCCATCAGATCTGCTGTGGACCTATTGCTACGAAAGCCATATTGGCGGTCATTGAGGAGGTCATTTGGACCCAGATCTTTTGAAAGTTGACGGTTAATGACGGTTATATAAATGTATTATTTATAAATAATGTAATGTTTACATTTTATATTGTGTTTTTTTCATTCTCAGATGTAAATATTGTCTGGACGCTATAATTTGAGGTCTTTAGATATCGTTACTAGTTTATTAAGAGAAGAGGAAATTGTTCAGGCTGAATATTATGTTTTTGAGGAAGAAAACATCACTGATCAGGAAAGTGGCACTGAATCGGAGCAAGATGCAAGTGATTTTGAGGAGAATTATTTGGTCGGGATTTACTGTAGTGCTCTAAAAAGCCCTACCACCTTTTTCCCCCATTCATACATCCTAATCCCAGTAATCCTACATCAAAACCTTAAATCTAATTGAAATCCTAAAAAACCTAAACTAAATCCAAAAGTCGCAATAAACGAATCAAACATCCGTTCATCGCTTAGCATTTGCCCCTACGGCATAATTTAATCAAAAAACCTAACTAAAATCAAAATTCGCAATAAACGAATCAAATATTCGTTTATCGTTTTGCATTTGCCCCACGGCATCATCTAAATTCAAAATCCAGAAATAGATTTCAATCTGGTAAAATCCCTCGTAAATTAAAAAAACCAAATCCATGGCAAATCGAACCAGATGTTCAAATTTGCCACAAACAAACAAAACCCAAATTCAAGTACAAATCCTTATATGCAAATAGTTTCATGAGAATTCAGAAAACTGAATTCTTATCTAAAACAAACATTGAGCATCACACGAAATGTATCGAAAATCGAGATTTTCCATCTGAAACGTTCGTTTCAAGATATAAATCTCGATTTGGTGCCGTTTAAAAGGTAATGTATCGCAATCTCGAGGAGGCAGTCAATTAATGTACACAGTCCCCGGCGGAAATGCTGAAGGACCACGAGGCAGTTAATCAATGTACATAGTCCCCGGCGGAAGTGCTGCAGGACCACGATCAGGGCAAACAGTATCTAAGTAACATCATAGAGCAAGGTCCTTGGAGGTGGTGTCCCTAAGAGAATTGTCCTTTTTTCAACACCGGCGACGACTTCCAACCAAGAACCGGTGAGTAGAGTGGTAGCACGCCCACAAAACAGATCGTTGCAGCTTTCCTCGATTTCGGACATCACCAGGAGGCGCCAGGTTGCACGGCGCTGGAACACTATTCTTGAAACGATGTCCCACGAACGAGTTGCTCTTCCCTCAAGGTTTGAGAAAGCACGGCGGCGACCACATCAGGTGCCCTCAGGAGCGGTCTTAAGAGATCCCTCATCCTTTTCAGGACAAGGAGACACGTTACCTGAGAGCGAGACCAGTAGTAACAACAACTCATACTACATTACTCTTAATACCTTTTTCCACGGTAAAACTCAGTTCTTCGATTTTTAGAAATTCGCAGACTTTGATTCCTCGAAATAAATACCTTTTTTTTTAAAGAAACGAATAAAACAAGCATACTTTAAAACGGCATATTTTCACTTTATACAACCGTAGGATTTATTCGATTCGGTTAAAAATTAGCTGAGTTTATCCATTATTATTTATCCTTCTAACCGATTTTTAACAAATTTATTTTAATTTATACAAAAAATCCTTAGTGTTATATAATTGACTTTAGTTATTAATTTTATATTATATATTATATATATAACATTAATTATCACCTCCCCAATAAAACACATTTACAATTCTTACCAGTCCGTATCCTTTCCCTACACCAAAGCATCACATTAAATATACAATAGCACATTTCCACCAAGCAATAAACGTATTTAAAAATAAAATATACCCCTAGAAATACATGATCCCTATCCCAATAGATTAATATTTCGTTGACCACAGGTCCGAAATATTATCCGCCAGACAACAACAACACTTCCCCCAAAAAAGTTTCCCTTGTTGGATGTACCGTTCTAAAACAACCCTCCGTAACGGTATATTGAAGGAGGGAAACCAAAAAAAAAAGGATGATGGATTGGTGGGAACCAATTCAGGGATGACTCCACGTGGACTAAACAGATAATCGGCTTGAACGTCAGGGGCTGAAAAAGAAAACCCCGAATGACGAATGTCCACGGGGAGGGTTAACTTTTGATTTGAGTGAGTTGAAAATTGTCCAGCAACTGGATTGGTTGGTAATACCAATGATTTAAAGTAGATAAAAAAGAAACTAAACTTATTAGTACTGAATTAAAGTACCTGTGAATTGAAATAATAATATTGAATTAAAACACCTGTGAATTGAAATAGATAAAAAAGAAACCAAACTTATTAATACTGAATTAAAATACATGTGAATGGAAATAGACAAAAACATTATCACCTTAGTAATAAATAAAAATTAAAAAAAATTAAGAAGAGGAACAATTAAAATGTGTTATGCCAAATTATGAATAAAACATACCGCGGATTTAACTTGATAGGCGTATCGTGGCCGGTGGCTTCCACTGCAGGGGGATGTGTATGATGGCGATATGTCAAATGCTAACTCTTCTGTTATATTTTTATTAATTTTTATTTATTACTAAGGTGATAATGTTTTTGTCTATTTACATTCACATGTATTTTAATTCAGTATTAATAAGTTTAGTTTCTTTTTTATCTATTTTAAATCACGGGTATTACCAACCAATCCAGTTGCCGGAAAATTTTCAACTCACTCAAATCAAAAGTTAACCCTCCCCGTGGACATTCGTCATTCGGGGTTTTCTTTTTCAGCCCCTGACGTTCAAGCCGATTACCTGTTTAGTCCACGTGGGGTCATCCCTGGATTCGTTCCCACCAATCCATCCTCCTTTTTTTTTTGTTGGTTTCCCTCGTTCAATCAAAGTCAATTATATAACATTAGCACCATGAAGTTTTACACTAAAAAATAGAAAAAATGAATTCCCTCAGAAGCTCTAATGTTAAAATATACCCGAGGTATGGAATTTACAAGATTGGGGTTTTATATACTCCAGTTTACCGGACTAAACTGACAAATATATCTTTACCGGTTTAGGGTTCTATTCTATTTATTGGCCTGTAGGAACCCGAAAGTTCAAGACCTCACCGACTCGACTCCGCCATTGTTCCCTGTCCTGTGCGCTCTTCTTCCACGTTCGACCATCCGATCCGATCTCCTCCTAACATTGTCCCCCCATCTCCGTCGCGATCGCCTTGTCGGTCTCTTTCCCGTTGGTTTACCGTCAAGAATTCTATGCACGGTCCTATTGTTGCCCATTCGCACCATGCGATTGCTCTCACTATTGTAGGTTTGGGGTATAGCTCTTGGAATTCGTGGTTGTCGTGTTTCCTCCATTGTATTGCATCCTCGTCATATTTACCGCCAAAGATACCCCTTAAAACTTTATTCTCGAATACGCGGAATTTGTTTTCTTCCCGTTTTGTGAGAGTCCATGTTTCGCATCCGTATAGAACAATCGCCATGATTATGGTTCTATAGACACGGAGCTTTATATTACGTGACAGCAGTTTGGATTTCAGCAGTTTACTGTGCATGCAAACTAGCATTGCCGGAGTGTAGTCTTTTGTTAATTTCCTTCGACATTTCGTTACTGGCCGTCAGTATCGTTCCCAGATATTTAAATTCTTTAACTTTTTCAAATATCTTACCTCTGACGTTTATATGTGTTATCTGAGATCCACCTGCTCTCGCCGTAATCATGTATTTTGTTTTGTCTTCATTTATTTCTAGACCCACCTCTTCTGCCGCTTGCATGATGATTTCACAGTTTTTACTAACAGTCTCTAGATTATCGCCCAGAACGGCAATGTCATCCGCATATGCGAGCAGTTGTGTGACCCCGTTCAGGGATGATGCGGCCATATTGTCGTCTTGTACCTTTCTGATGATATACTCGAGCACAAGGTTAAAGAGACACGGTGATAGACCATCTCCCTGCTTTAGTCCGTCCCGGATTTCAAATGGTTCTGACAGGTGGTTTTCTATTCTGACTCGCCCTTTGTTTTCGTTCATGCTAATTTGAATGAGGGCGGCATTTTTTTTGGGACTCCCAGCTCAACTAGGACATGGTAGAGTCTCTGCCTTGCGACTGAGTCGTAGGCTTTTTTGAAGTCAACGAACAGTTGGTGAACCGTCTCTCCGTATTCCCACTTCTTTTCCAGCAGTTGCCTTATTGCGAACATTTGGTCGCTTGTTGACCGGTTCCTACGGAATCCACATTGGTAGTCTCCCAGTATTTCTTCTGCGTACGGTGTGATTCTCGCCAGTATGACATTTGTTAGTAGGTTTAGGGTTAAGTGAAAAAATTACCGCGTGGTGATTTCGCAAAAATCGCCACACTTTGAATTGCGCTTTACCTACATTATACATCAAGGTCTTAACACCATTTGCGCTAGTTACTTTTTATTTTGAAGAACAAAAATATTTATTTTCACAGAAACTGCACCCTGTCTCTATTATTTTTTATTTAGTTATGTACAAGTATTTGCACCTTAAGATTAAGTTTCCAACTCTCTGTGGATTCGATGAGAGTGGTTATTTATACTCATCGTTTATCTAAGGTTTCCCGATTGTAGAGGCGTTACCAGGAGCGTGATATCTGCCAACAAAAGTTTCTTTACTGGATGTCCGGTTATCGATTTTCTTGGGTTGAGATGCTATGAGTCATATTGTTAGCGGAAGCGTTATCTCGCTGCAAACACAGGTTTCGAAAAGTATTTAATATTTGGCGTTTTTTTTTTTCACATTTGCAGTATCTCTATGAATTCGGATGGCACACCAAAGGTTTAATTGGAATTACGGAGCCACGAAGGGTCTCTGCAGTTACACTAGCGGATCGAGTGGCGTTAGAACGCGGAGAGATCGTGGGGGGAACTGTTGGAATTTCCGTTCGATTTATTGACACCGTTAGTGACCGTACTGCGATAAAGGTAAGACACTTAATAAATTACATATTTGTACATATTCATCTACTAATCAATACATTCGAACCTAAGGTTGTGGTAAGAAGATGAGATTACTCAATACTTTGTCTTCTTTTTTTTATTTTTTATTTTTTTTTATTACACTTCTCTCGGGAGAGGCGAATCTATAGCGCCGAATGGGCGCCCCGAGATGCCATCAAATAACTGTTCCAGTTCTTTTTGAACAGTTGCAGGTTGTAACGCTCCGCGAACACTAACGTGGGAAGGTAGGTCCACAGCTTCCCCACTCTGTAACGGAATGAGTTCATTGCCATTGCTTTCTACACATTTCGACCATCTTTGTGGCAATTTGTGGATCATCATCATCGGCACTACAACCGGGAACCGGTCTTGGCCTTGTTTAGCAAGTCCTGAGGCTTGTTAAATTTTCCATAATGATTTTTTTTTTTTTTTTTTTTGGGCAAGGTCAGTCTTTTGTGGATACCACGCCAATAAAATCGGTCGTCTTTTGAGGGAAACCATTCGAACACTCAATTTTCGATTTCTTCGTAGGAATTGACATGCTTTTTTGTTTTTTTTTTTTAGACTTCTCTCGAGAGAGGCGAACCTATAGCGCCGAGAGGGCGCCCCGAGATGCCATCAAATAACTGTTGCTGTTCTTTTTGAACAGTTGCAGGTTGTAACGTTCCGGGAACACTCGCGTGGGAAGGGAGTTCCACAGCTTCCCCGCTCTGTTACGGAACGAGTTCTGATGCAGGGATGTTCGCGCCGTTGGGAGATGAACCAAAAACGGGTGCGATCCGTCGGATTGTCTTGTGAAGCGCATATAAGCCGAATTGCGTGGAACAATACCACGAATCTCCGAAGAACAATACCCGTGATAATATCTGTAAAACAGACAGGTGGGCTACGCGCGTTCGATGTGATAGCAGCTGTAGTCCCGACATCAGCGTCGAGTCCTCGATCGCTCGTCTCTGTATACTTTCAAGTAGGTCGAGGGTATGTTTAGGAGGCGAGCTCAAAACATGAGAGCAATATTCGAGTGCGGGTCTAATTTGGCATTTATACAGGAGTAGAACTTGGGCCGGAGTAAAATATTTCTTTTCGCTAAAAAGGTAGCTCAGTTTTCCTGAGGCTGACCGGGCGATGCACGACACGTATTTACGCCACGAAACACTCCCACACACTGCGACGCCGAGCAATCTCAAACTTTCCCCAGATTCGAGGAACTGTCCATTCATCATCAGCTGCGGAACCGATGATCCACTTTTGTTTGGGAAAGTTGTACATTCTGTCTTCGCTGGATTGAAGTCGACGAGATTGGTCCTTCCCCACTGCAGGTCCTTATCTAGATCCTGATTCAGAGAGTCAATCTGTCTACATCTCAGCTGGTGGGACGTAGATGCACCAATCGGCCAAACACTCGAAACGGAGGAAACAAGCGTACTATTCCAACAAATCACGTATGTGAAGCAAAAACAAGGTTGGAGCCAAAATTGAACCTTGGGGCACTCCCGAATTAACAGGATACAAATCCGAACACTCGCCGTCCACAACAACCCGGATCGATCGATTCTCGAGGAAGCTCGTCGTCCAGTCGCAAATCTGTTGGGAAAGTCCATATGAACGAAGTTTGCTCAGCAATGCCCCGTGCCAGACGCGGTCAAAAGCCTTGGAGATATCCAATGCGACCGCTCTTGACTCACCATGCCGTTCAATCGCAGACGTCCATATATCGGTTATAAGTGTCAAAAGGTCTCCCGTGGACCGCCTGCCACGGAATCCGTATTGACGATCATTCTGAAGTCCGTTGCACTCTAAATACTTAACTAACTCTGTATATATCTTTTTCCATTACCTTAGATAAAATAGACAGTAATGCTATCGGACGGTAATTTTGTGGGAGACACTTTTTTCCCGTCTTTGGGATTGGCTGAACTTGAGCGACTTTCCAGCAGGCAGGAAAGGTCCCCCGTGCATAAGATAAGCGGAAGAGTCTGCCAAGAACCAGCGATAGTTCTGGAGCACAGTTCTTAAGGACTATTGCTGGTATTCCGTCCGGGCCGATTGCCTTCCTACAATCCAGTTCACGTAGAATGCGTTGAATAGTGCGTGGACGAAATCTAACATCCCGCATCGATGACCGTACCGGCAAGATCACAGGTGGCTGCAAAAGGCCGGGCTCGAGGTTTGAATTCGCGGAAAATAAATTCGCGAACACATTAGCTTTATGCTTTGAATTCGTGACTTACGTCCCGCTGTCTGTCATCAACGGAGGGAAAGAGGAGGATGCGAAGTTACCACTGACAGCTTTTGCCATTGACCAGAAGGAGCGCGATCCAGTTGGGCACCGAACGAGCTTATCGATCACCCTGTCGTTGTGAGCTTTCTTCGCGGTATCAATCTCCTGGTTACATGCGTTTCTAATTCTAACAAAATTCGTTCTGTTAACATCGATGGGATTGGAGCGCCATTGCTTAAAAGCTCTATTTTTTACCCCTGTAATCTGCTCGCATTTCTTATCAGACGAACTTCGTTTGATGGAATGCGGAAATGTAGTTGTATTTACGAGATCTGGTTTATAATTCAATGACTTTCATAAAGTACAGCGCTTCAATCGCGATTTCTTTCTTTTAATATGTAAAGGGTTTCCCAATAAGGACAATGTGTTATTAAACCTAAATAATGGGTTTCCCAGTAGGGATGTTTTTATAACATTTTAATTTAAAGCCGTAGTAATGATATCGCGTTTGCGACGATAGTGAAGAACATGTGATTCGAACTGACGCTATGACGCTAAGAATCACTAAAAATGGAAACAATGCTCAACACACCTGCCCACTGCCGCGTGTACAAATTCGATTTCTAAACTAAAGTACACTCAACTGATGTGGATTTGCTATGTTATTGCTTGGTATATGGCTGGGGGATTTTCTTTTTCGATTTTCTTTCGTTGTTCTTCACTATTTGCTTGTATATTGTGTGTGTGTCCGTTAGAAACCATAATGTCACTAGCTGTCATTTGTCTTTAGTATACTTTATCGTTTTCGAAATAAAAAAAAAGTTTCGGTTTTGTTGTATCTCAAATATTTTGTATTTTATTTAATTTTAAAAACACATCATTCTTATGGGTGATGACCTCAGTAACCGCCGACGAGTCAGCACGTGCGCCTCTGCTTCGTGATCCGTACCATTGGATCAATTGTGCAATTCGTTTAGTGTATTTTAAACCTCATACACTTTCCCATCATTGTGTCTGTTTTTCCTCTTTTTCGCGCCTCTTTTGTGTCCCTCAGGCATCGATACTCTCGATTGATTTATAATCTTTGGAGAGTTTTCGGTGTTTTGAGTGGCGTAATATTCGCCATAGAAATGATGTGACCTGGATTTTGGCACGGATCTAATGGGACACCTTTTACAAGCCCATAACACCTGTAGTGGTTGGTTTCGCTCATATATCGCTGGTTCCGACTTACATCGTTTTCTGAGGCGGTATTGGTTTTCTCTGTCAGGCCATTTCAATGGAATTTCACGTCGATCTTTCTAACATTCGGGGCCTAAGCTGCAATTTCTCCTTTCTTTCTGCCCACGTCTCTAACAAGCAACCAACAATCCTTGCACTTAGCGATACTCAAGTAATAACTGATACAGATATTTCTGATTTGACTATCATCATCATCGGCACTACAACCGGGATCTGGCCTTGACCTTATTTAGCAAGTCTCTCCACCGGAATCCGGTTCCATTCCAAACATGTTAATTTGTTCATAACAATTTGTTTTTCCGGGCAAGGTTATTAGACTTGCGCCACCTGATTTTACTATACCCGGTTATAACTTAGTGCTTTTGTTCTTTCCACATCGTGGTCTAGCCACATACATACGAAGTGATATTGCTTATCAGCTTCTGCCACAATATGGGCTTCGCTCCAATCCAGGATTTAATTTCTCGTGGCTAAAACTTCACGTTCGTAAGCATATCATAAATTTCTTTATAGAAGCCCAAACTTGAATAGAAACGCATCCTTTAACGAATTTGATGCTATCTGGTTTTATGGATAGGATCTTGATCCTATACCGCACACTGAAATCGTTATTGTGGGTGATTTAAATATGCATAACTCTCAGTGGCTTCGCTACTCTGGACACACAACACCTGACGGCCAGTATGTCCAATTCTTCGCTGAGTCAAATAATTTAACTGAACTCGTCAATGAACCAACACCGGTACCAAATATATATGGCCACTCCGCTAACACACTGGACCTGTTTCTCACCTCCCGCTCAAACAAATACATAATTGAATTTTCATCGCCCTTGGGTACTTTAGACCACTGTGTCGTGGCACCGCAACGCTAACAAGAAAACTCCCAAAGAAAAGTATGGTTCTATGAGAAAGCCAACGGGATAGGTCTGAACGTTTCCCGATTGCTCTACATAGCCTTTGTCCGTCCCCATCTTGAATATGCTATCCCGGTCTGGTCTCCTTACCACTTGTCCCATATTCGTAGGTTCGAAAACGTGCAAGGTCGTTTTTTTCCTCCCCCATACACAAGGCGTTTCCATCTAATTCACTTTACACACTTGAAGAGCGCAAAAT
The DNA here is from genome assembly GCA_963931805.1 of Microdon myrmicae. Taxonomy (NCBI): domain Eukaryota; kingdom Metazoa; phylum Arthropoda; class Insecta; order Diptera; family Syrphidae; genus Microdon; species Microdon myrmicae. Next base: position 96,799,249 of record OZ007497.1, on the reverse strand, counting down.
TCATGCCGACATCCTCTTCATACATCGTCTTCTCTCAGGATCAATCAACTGCGCCAGTCTGTTCGAGGAAACATCACACTTTACACTAACCCCCGTAACCTGGGAAACCCCCGTCTCTTCTATTCGTGTTTCCAAACCAATTTCCTCGTATACATAGCGACAGAGGAATTTAACTCAGCCTGTACGGCAGTGATTCTCTGGAACTAAATTCCCTATGCAAGCATAGCAACCCCTTTCAAGTTCCTAGTAAGCGGCAGTGAGTTTATTTAGCTATGATTCCACTGCCACGACGCGACGAACTTTTTTCTTGCTTTTAACGAGTCAGTCATCGTTCTACCATCGGCGCGCGCACATCGGTTCAAAACGCAGCCCCCCGTAACGTGCAATCGGGGGGTGCAAACCCCCGAATGTACAATCAAGTCTACCGTGTCTCTGTCGAGTGGGGTCGGACCCCTGGTTTCTAAGCGAAAACCATTTAGTGGTGTGTCGGGTTCTTGGCCTCCTGAACGAAAATCATTTAGTCGTGTCCTTAAAGCCCGGCGGACCGGCGATCATATATTAAGTATAAAAATAGCGCACAACATGAACAATAAACAATGTCGTCAAACGGAGGCAATCGAACCATTTCTTTTAATAAAACCTAGTGAACAATTAAACAATTCGTGAATGACTATACCACAGTGTTTTATTTCCCACGGCTTCGCTTTCTCGCCGTCCCGCAGTGTCCTGGGTGTTTGCCCCCCCCCCCCCCCCCTATTTTCTTCGTTGTGAACAGGTACGATGGCAGAGCGATAGGGACCGGAGCGAAGCCCGTGCCGTACCTCCGACCCCACAACACTATATAGTGCACAGGACAGGAAACGATGGCACAGCCGAGTCGATGATGTCATGAACGTCCGGGTTCCCACAAGCTAATAAATAGTAAAGTATTGTGCAGTGGCATCTTCAATATTAGCATCTGATGGAAAGCCCTTACACTTTTTTATGTCACCGACTTAATGTGAAGATACCCATCATAAGGATTGTGTTATTAAATAGAAACGTAGCCAAGATACTAATAGCTATTATCCAATTTATTCCTGTCAAATGATTATAATAAAATTCTCTAAAATTAATTTCATGGTTTAGTTTTATAGCATTTTGCGATGGTAGTGAAGAATGCGACTTGGACCCACGCTAAAAAAGAGGTTAAGATCAAAGCATCGACGTATCAGACCACAGCCACGTGTATGTGAAGATATCTCAACTCCTTTCATAAGCTTTGATTGCTACGTTAATATTCTGGTATAAGGTGCCGCTGATTTTTTCGATTTTCTTTTGGAGTTGTATTCTTCACTACGGTTGCGAGTATCTAATGTACTGAAATCTCCAGAGTCCTATTTGTTGTTTATGCTTAAAGAACGCCACAATCTCGTGTGAAATTTGTGTTTAAATTTTAACTTTCAAAAAAACTAAATAATTACATTTTCCAGTATATGACTGAAGGTATGCTCTTGCGAGAAATGCTTGCTGACCCTTTGCTGACACAATATGGGGTAATAATGGTAGATGAAGCACACGAACGGAGTACCTCTACAGATGCAGTTCTTGGATTGCTTAAGAAAATATTGAAGAAGCGTCCATCATTAAAAGTAATTATAGCTTCTGCCACAATTGATGCTGAGTTCTTTCAGGACTTCTTCAATTTGAAATCGAAACAATCGCCAAAGGACACAAGTGTAATATTGACAGTGGAAGGTCGTATGCATCCAGTTAAAATCCTCTATTTGAGGGAGCCCTGTCCTAATTACATCGAAGCGACAGTTAATACAGTTTGGAAAATTCACAAAAAAGAACCTCCCGGTGATGTACTTGCTTTTCTAACGGGTCAAGAAGAAGTTCTTCGGGCTATTGACCTCTTGCATGAACACAGAGCTGCTGAAAATTTAGAAAATATTGAAATTCTTCCGATGTATGGCACTTTGTCCAACAACGATCAACTAAAAGTATTCTTCGGGCATCCGAAATCTATACGCAAGGTTGTAATAGCTACAAATATAGCTGAAACTTCTATTACGATCCCGGGCATCGTTTATGGTAAACACAATATAAAACTAAATTAATATTTAACTTGGAATTCATTTTTAATATCTGTTTTATAGTTGTAGATTGCGGCTTTGTAAAATTAAATTGGTTCAATTCAGAGAGTTACACTGATACGCTGGTGGTGGTGCCTGTGAGTAAATGTGCTGCACAACAACGAGCTGGTCGCGCAGGACGTGTTCGCCCAGGGAAAGTATTCAGACTTTATACGGAAGCCGATTATGAACAACTACCAAATCAAACGCCACCGGAAATACGAAGGACAGATCTTACTTCTACTGTGTTGCATTTAAAGGCTCTTGGAATTGATAATGTACTGCGATTTAATTTCCCATCGCCTCCTCCCGCAAAGCATTTACTTGCTTCCTTGGAAACTATGTATGCACTAGGTAAGATAGTATTTCGAAAATAGAGCATTCAAAAGTAAAATTCGTATTTGAACCACTATAAAAAACGTCAATCAAAAACCAAGGGAATGAGTGAGATGAGGTCAAAAGTGTGAAGTAGGTGACCTAGAGCTTATCAGTGGGAATCATCATCATCATCATTATCGGCACTACAACCGGGATCCGGTGTTGGCCTTATTTAGAACGTTTCGATGCTTGTTAAATTTTCCATAATAATTTATTTTTACGGGCAAGGTTATTAGCCTTGCGCCGTTATCAGTGGGAATAGGGCATTGAAAATGCTAAAGATGCGTACTTAAAGAGAAATTATAGTAAAAAAGATGGTAGAAGAATAAAACCAAGACCTAAAAGTTTTTAAAGTTTAAAACCCTTTAAAGTTACTGGCGATGCCCCTTATCTGGAGGAAAAGAGGAGTAAGCAAAGTTATTGTCAATGCCGTTTACCGTTGACCAGAAGGGACGCGAACTTATTGTCACTGTGAACCTTCTTCGCTACATCAATAGCCTGGTTGTATGGGTTTCCGGGTGTTTTTGGCGGTAAGTATGATGAACAGGCAGGCAATGGAGGAAACTTCACAACGGCGAATTGGAAGAGCTATATCCAAAACCTACAGTAGTGATAATAATCACGTCGCGAAGATTAAGGTGGCCTGGGCATATAGCGAGGATGGGTAACGAGAGAACCATATGTAGAATTCTTGAAGGGAGATCAACGGGAAAGAGACAGGTGGGAAGAACTCGTCAGAGATGGGAGGTTAATGTAAGGGGAAGGAGAGTGCACAGGACAGGGAACGATGGCGTAACCGAGTCAACGAGATCATAAACTTCCGGATTTCTACCGGCCAATAATTGGATTGCAGCGACATTGGTTAAAAGTTCTATTTTTGCCGTTGTAATGTGTTCGAATTTTTTATCAAACCAAGGCTTATCAGATGTATTTCTTGGGTGGAATGCGGAATGTGAAGTTATACACCGAAAAAAATCATTTTCTCGGCACCGGATCCGTGCACGCGCTAACATTGGATCTGTGGAGTACGAAGTCGTGGCACCGGCATGGGTGCGAGTTCTACTTCGTCCCACTACTTCCACTAAATGTTCCGCCGATTAATAAACTTGTAAATTATTTAATATAGGTAAATTTTAACCGACTTCAACTTTTAAATCAATTTAAATTCCTTATGCTTAATCCGCACTGTTAATTCAATTTATTAGGACACGACACTCGCCACGACTCGGGGAATATTTTATTACGCTTCTCCGCTGCCGGCGGAGAGCGGGAGTGCTGCGCATGCGACCAGCGTGGTCGACGGATGGATTAAGACAACGATATTTTGCTCGTTCAGAGCTCACTTGTTCATCGTGATCATGGTGGTATGTGTGCCTAGAACAAAGAAAGACATAAAGTGCATTCCTAGGATACGATTTCGGTAAAGCAAATAAAACCGAAATTGTCGGATGCCGATGGAATCTTTGTTGGAACATGTGCGGCTAAACAAAGAGACGATGATCCGATGTGAAAATGTGCTAATTGGTTTTAGCGAGGTTACTGGGAAATGGTGTTTATGTTATTGCTAGAAAGCGTACGTATTGAATACCCATTTGCATCGTTTATGTTTGGATTTCAATTGATGCCAAGGGACGCGGAATGCGTATTTGCTTTGGGTTGCACATTGTGCGAGTCAGGGAATTTTATTGCTGGGAGAAAAACGTCGCCAGCTAAATGTATACATAAAGAAATTTATCGTATACATGAATGAAGCTGGGAATACGCGACGCCATGATAATTATCTCTGGCTGGAATGGTTACATGATATGTGAACCGGGGTTTTTCTTTTCAGGATAATTTATGATAAGGAAAGTAAGAACTCTTACAGGGGATTTGTAAGCGAAGGAATGCTTGAAAAGGTAAGAATTCTTTTGCAGGTTCTTTTAGGTTATAATAATTGGATCTATTTGATGCGTGAAGCATTTAAGATGCTAATGCGAATTGCATTAGCGAAAGCTGGTGCAGACTGGGTTGTGGTTATGGGGGTTTTTTCAGGTAAGGAGACCGCAGGGTTTGGCGAAACCGCTACAGATCTCTCAAAGCAGTTCCGTGTCAGAGTGGGAAAACTGTGGGATTCCCTCCCCCACGAGTGTTTCCGGAGTATTACAATCCGTAAATGTTCGGCTCCTCGATAGTATAGTGGTTAGTATACCCGCCTGTCACCCGGGAGACCGGGGTTCGATTCCCCGTCGGGGAGCCTCTGGCGCAAGACAAATGACCTTGCCCAGAAAAAATAAATCATTATGGAAAATTTAACAAGCCTCAGGACTTGCTAAATAAGGCCAAGACCGGTTCCCGGTTGTAGTGTCGATGATGATGATGAAATGTTCAAAAAGAACAACAACAGTTATTTGGTGGGATCTCGGGTCACCGACTCGCCGCTATATTTCTCTCCCGAGAGAAGTGTGGGGGTTCTCTATACTACATGGACCTACATCGTACCCCCAGAGAAGTGTAATAAAAAAAAAATTCTGACCACGGAAGGGAAACGAAGAAATCTCTAAATCATCACAGCTAGCCCCGTATCTCTACACTTGGTTACGCTGGATACGTGCTTAATCGTTTAATGTATACGTGGTGTGCAACTGATATCAAGCAGTGATCTGAGTTCACCAATGGCGAAGTCATTCCCATGATATAAAAACCCAGTTCGGAGGTTAGAAATAGAACCAGGGTGTTCGTAAAATCACTCCGGTCATCCGGCATTCGCATATATTCCTCCTCGAGTTAAGTCAGATTGCAGCTGAGAGCGGACATCTCAGCCAGTTCTGTTAGAATCATCCAGCCACTTAGACTTGGTACGTTAAAAATGCTAAGAACGGCAATCTCAGAAGCTGGACGGTGGATTTGTATATAGTCGAAAGATTATCGAAAAGTGTCGCTGGTCGATGATTGTCATTTGGGGAGCGGTAGAGACAACATAGAAATATCACAGGACTCTTCAGCACGATTTTCATACAAATGATGTCCAGTTATTAGGTTCTATTGCTTTTTCAAATTGGGAAGCCAAATCGGATCGGGTGAAGACGTACTTCAGCCTTAAAACGAAATGTTGAATGTAAGTCATATCCCGGGCAACGAAGATATGTCGAATCAGTTGACGAGTCGATTTGGGTCTCGGTAAGGGCTAGAATATAAGGTTTCGCTTTTGCAAATATTGGTGGACTACGTTTGCCGTCGTATTGGTGAAACTGATCCCACGGGTATTACCAAATTTCGTTACTAGGTGAACATTGCGCTTTTTGGGGGCGGACGAAATTACATGCACATGAATTGTTTTCAGTTCGGTTTCTTATCAAAACATGTACATGATGTTCCCCCTGATATAATCCCCTCGGAGATTCGAATGGGAAAATAGTTTACCACCGGAATTCTTTATCTCGGGACGTACCATCATATGTCATCTCAATTTGAGGCCCGTCCAGAACATACTCAAACATATCTCCCGATGGTGGTATCTCAGCTTGTGACCAACTTACTACCTATACCAACTGTTTTCGGATCAGTCCATCGGCCAAGATCCGAAAGATGGCTAAGAATTTCTCCCGACCATTTCTCGGAACCTGTAGCTTAATGGGATGGTATTTCACTGGTCGGCAAGGCGTTGGGACCCCACCTCTCACTCGACACCGCGCGTTTTGAGTTCGCGTAATTAGTATTACGCAAATAATTATTTTGTAACGATCACGAGATGAATGTACCGTGTTCTTTTTGGTTTACTATGTTTGAGACAACCAGGCCACCAGTAAAATTAACGAATAATGGCTAACCGATCTCGCCTGAGTAGCGATCAGTGACAATGCAGGTTATTGAACATGCGGGTAAGAAATAATCCGCAACGATCGACTTTCATAAAAAGCTGAACCTTAATTATCGAGACGAATTGAGCATCTCAAATTCAATCGACACAACAATTGACCTTGGGCTTGGTTTCAACAAGATGGCACAATGCTACAGTGTCCATGGCCATGTTGAAAGAGGTGATACGTGAAAAACTCATTTCACCAAGAGGAGAGATTACATCTCCTTCATGAAGCCCAAATCCAAATCCGAGTGATTATTTTCGGTGGTGATGCTTAAAATTAAGAGTCTATGAAAGTAATCCCATATCACATTGTGATATCTCTCTCCTTATGTATGGGACAAATTATTTCCCGACACCAATCTTCCGGCATCTCCCCTTGCTCCCATACGTTAACCACGACCTCACGAATTGCGTGATGTAACGCCGTCCCTCCTTGTTTGATCAGCTCAACTGGTAAGCCATCAGCTCCGGGGGCTTTATTTGATTTGAGCTGTCTTGTGGCTTTTAATGTTTCCTCAGTGCTTGGTGGCGGCAGCATTTGGTCTTGATCTTGCATTGGTGGAGGCTCTAATTCTTCTGTGAGCTGACCATTTAGGAATTTATTGAAGTGCACTTCCTATTGCTCCAGAATACCTTCAGGATCGGTGATTAGATTACCCTCTTTATCCTTGCAGTAAGTGCAGCGTGATGTGTACTGTGTCATACTATGGATTATTTGCTAGAACTTCCGCACCTGGTGCGGACCTCGCTCTCTACTTTTCTCTATTTCACAGACTAGATTTTTTCCCAGGTACTTTTCTTTTGTCTGTGGAGTCTTTTTTCAGATCTTCTGAGCTCCTTGTATTTATCCTCGCGTACCCGCCTCCCATGAGACTGCTACATTGCCCGGTATGCAGCACTCTTACGTTCACTCGCTAGTTTGCACTCATTATCAAACCAATCGGTCCGATCTCTACGACTACTGCCTAAGATGGAGATGACAGTACTAATGACAGCATTCTTAAGGCGTGTCCATATCTCTTCTACGCGCGGCATTCTGGCCCCAATACTTACTCTCCCTCCGTCGAGCTCTTCGAGGGCGCGTCCCAACGCATTACCAAAGGTGTTACTGGTATTCTCATTGCGTTGTCCAATTGGCCTTCGCATTTGACCAAACGCAATAACCCACATACAAGCCATTCCTATTGTTCGATCGACCTGCGCTTCGTTGCTATGTCTGATTTTTCGCAAATCTCAGCACTTGAAAGCTCGGTTAAGTGGTTGTTAATTGCCTTGAAGGTGCCGGGAGAGTCATATGACTAGTGTGACACCTGTTCCCGAATATAAAGCAAAAAGTGCGATCGTAATATGAGACCGACAATGCCTGAATGCCAGGTGCACAATTTATTTTACGAGCATGAAGCAAAAGAATGCATTTAGCGTGTAGCCTTGAGAAGCGAGAATGCGTCATACGATATTGTATGTTAATAGTTATGATTGGATTGCTTCGAGTGCAATATGAATACAGATTGACGATACGCGATAAGGGTGTAGCTTTGGGAAGCGAATATTGGTCATTCTGGTATTCTCATTCCGTAAGCCTGCCATGTTGATTCGAACCTGACCCGCGGATACAATACGTCTCCATAAGGCAATCCCCGTTCGGAAAACTATACCAAGAAGATAGTGATCCGGGTTGACGTTGCCACCTCGGTACGTTCGTACCACCATCAGCCTCGATGACTTTGTGCATATCTTTACGTGGAAACCTGGTACTCACAACGACCAAGTTCTTTGATGCTACCAGTTCGTTGACTCATTAGTGTTCTCATGCAAACTATGGGAACCTGTGTAGTGCCTGAAAACCGGCACCCGATATATTTTAGCATTCAAATCACCAAGAACGATTTTCACATCGTATCTTGGGGAGGCATTGAAGGCCCGTTCGGCGTTCTCGTAGAATTCTTCCTTTTCGTCGTCGTGGGGCTCCTCTGTAGGTCCGGGAACGTTTATGAGGCTTATGTTCTTAAACTTGCCTGGCACGCGAAGAATGCACAGTCTTTCGTTTATTCCATTGAAGCCGATAATGGCAGGCTTCAGTTTTTGGGTGGCTATAAAGCCTACCCCGAGCACATGGTGTTTTGCATGACAGCTGTAATAAATGGCATACTCGTTTCTTTGAATAACACCACTCCCCGTCCGTCTTATTTCTTGTAAAGCTGTTATGTCAGCCTTATATTCGAACAGAGAATCGGCTAGCTGCTGTCCAGCTCGAGCTCTGTATAGCGATCGGACGTTCCATGAGAAAATTCTCAAATCGTTTAGCCATTTTCGTTTCCGTGGTCGTCGTCGTGTATCCGGTCCATATCCGAGGCTTGTTAAATTTGCCATAACAATTCGTTTTTACGGGCATGGTTATTAGCCGTGCGCCAACCTTTCTCAGGATGTCGCTGCATGCATCGGTTCCCTACTTGGCGGGTGTCAAAGTAGCTATCCAGGGGAGTGACGTGAAGACTGCATGTCAACTTGGATTGAACAGGGACAAGGATCGTCCTGGCCTTCGCCAGGTTGAAAGCAATCAAAGACTTTGCCCTGTATGTTCGCTCCCACCTACCATGTCCGTATATCACTGCTTTTGTTTTATCATTTTTATGGCCGTATGCTCATCAAAATTGTTTAGTTAGAAATTGAAGATTTCGATATTGGCGATATGTGATTCCAACAGGACCGCCCAATTTTGACTCTGCTTAATGGATGACTATCGTTCGGGCAATATTTGGTAATGTGAATTATTTGTTAGTAGTATACCCGCCTGTCACCCGGGAGACCGGGGTTCGATTCCCCGTCGAGGAGCTTCTGGCGCCAAACTAATGACCTTGCCCGGAAAAAAACAAATCATTATGGAAAATTTAACAAGTCTCGGGACTTGCTAAGTAAGGCCAAGACCAGCTCCAAGTTGAATTGCCGATGATGATGATGAATTATTTGTAAAAATTAAATATAGTGGCTTCACTGTTTCAACCTCCACTTCATCAATTTCAGTATTTACACTTTGACCTCTTACTAACTTTTATGTTACCGTTACATTTTTAATTACCTGCAATCTAATAACATGTATTTATGCACATTTATTTCAGATGTGATTGATGAAAAAGGCAATCTAACCAAGCCAATCGGATACCTCTTAGCAGAAATGCCATTCCCCGTAATGATGGGGAAAATGCTGTATGTTTCTGGAACACTTGGTTGCAGTGAGGAAATCTTAACCATTATTGCAATGCTACAAGTACAATCTGTATTCTCAAAACCAACATCTGGCCAGGGTCAAATAAAACAAAGGATAGCTAAAAGGAACTTCGAAGCAGCTGAAGGTGATCTCATTACTCTCCTCAATGTATACACAGCATTTGTTGAAAATGGCCGAACCAAGGAGTTTTGCGGACGTTACTATCTTATATACCGGCATTTAAAGAGAGCGTATAACTTGAGAAGCCAATTGGAACAATTGGTACAGTCTAAACTTGGTATTCCAATGTTTTCGTGTAATGGCAATGTTGATCTCATTGGAAAGTGTATCACAGCAGGACTATTTCCTAATGCTGCATACTTACATCATTCTGGAACATACAAAACAATTCGTGGAAATACAGACTTACATATTCATCCGTTGTCAACGTTTTATACATTACAACCACCGCAGTATTTAATTTATTGTGAACTACTTCAAACCACAAAACTATTTATGAAGGATCTTACCGCAATTAAAAGTGAATGGTTAACAGAACTAGCGCCACATTATTACCACAAGACGACTGTAAAAGATTAAGCAGTAAAAGAACTGATAATTAAATGAATTTATTTGACAATTTGAACATTTTGTATCATTGCTTTGGTGCAAGGTTAATAATCTTGCCCGGAAAAACAAATTATTATGGAATATTTAACAAGCCTCGGGAGTTGCTAAATAAGGCCAAGACCGGATCCCGGTTGTAGTGCCGATGATGATGATGTATCATTGCTAGGTGAGGGATTATTTAATCCGGTATGATAGCCACGACATTAACGAGATTGAGAAATGTGTGTAACTGAGTTTGCAGGTTCAACTGACAAATCTGTCTTATTATATTGGTTTGGCAATACAATTCAGGTGAAAATGTACAAGTGTTGATTCTGCCACGGCTAAAATGCCTTTTCTTTTCTTAGGACGTAGCTTATAACACGAAGGAAACGTTCTGAGAAGCTAATAGCTAATTACTTTTTCTGGAGGCAGGTGCAAATTGTAGGATTCTGGAGCCTCTAAAAACCAGTTCCAGACTAATTCCGTCCTCGGTCGCAAAACAAGTTTCGGTAAAGAGTTGTACGTGCCGTTGAGAGATGAGTTAGTATGTATGATCAATAAGTTGGGGTACTGTCGTCGGTACAAATGAACATCTTATTAGTGTGAGTATTAACAAATTGTTAGTATGAAGAAGAACAATTTTTCAATTTCGAGACCCTGAGAAAAAAGTGTGTTTATGTTGCCGTTTTTCCCCGATTTGTATTATTCAATATGTACCAATAGCCCATTTAATACATATACTTCTCTGAGAAGGGGAACCTATAGCGCCGAGTCAGTACCCCGAGATGCTATGAAATAACTGTTGGAGTTCTTGTTGAACAGTTGTAGGCTTTAAGGCTCTGGAAACACTCGCGAGCTACGTGTCTATACGGTGGCCTCCAGTTTTTTTCTGAATAATAATCAGCACAGTTATAATGGGCAATGGCCATAAGCCATTCATAATATCTGTCTTCATTGTGTAATTGGTAGTTATATTATAAAATTTTTATTAAAAATATTTTGTTTTATTATTTTACAAAATTTTTATTCAAATAGGTTTAATGTAGAGCGATTAACAAACAAACAAAATGATTTCTCTCATTTTTAATTGTTCTCTTCATTGAGGAACTAATATGCGTCTTATTATTAATTGAGGTTTTGTTTATGATATTGTGACGCATATGACAATCAGTACTAGAATATTCGAGAAAGTCCGAAACAAAGTATTAGGATATTCTAGAAAGTAATGGTGTTTGTTTATAACTCTAAGTAGTCCGCGTGTAAACCAATAAAACGTTGTCGTAGGAGACAGAACCACAAAAAGGCAGAAGTGAACTTGAAGGCAGCTTTATTAATTGATGTATTGATTGACAATTATTGACCGATGGTGTTTATTTGATGAATGTTGATTGTAGACTGACGAATTGGCATAACTGCCAATTCAAAAGGCGACGCTATGACATGATCGTATATTACATTTAATTGCCAATCCGCAACATTCCGCCCGCCTTCGCCAATCATTGGCGAATCATTTTGTTCCAGGGGACGGTGGCTAGGGGCCGGGAGTGTGCGGTCTGCTGGTGGCGGTTGGTCTTGGTCGGGTGTCCACTTTCACGTGGATGATCGGTTAAGAGGGGGTGGGCCCGCCCTGAGGAGCGCTGGAGGCTTAAGGGTCTGGGATGGCCCGTATGATCAATGGCGACAGGAACCTCTTTCCCATCGCTGATGTTCGTTGCCTTTTGTGGTCGCGGGACCGGCCAGTTGATCTGGGTTAGAGTTGTAAGGTCGCAACCCACGATCAATGACCACGTGATGACTGGTGATGGGTCTCGCTATGTCCAGACCGGTGGTGGTGCCATGTACTGCGCACGTTGGCGCCCGTCTGGAGTTAGTGGCCGGCGGGATGCGGACGTTGGGGGTGTGTGCTGTAACGTGGAGTCGGGTGTGGTGTCTACCCTGGCACTGTCCGCGTGTCCTTTCGTAATGGCAGTCACGGGCCAAGTGCCTCCCGGGGTCGTCGCAATGCAGCCTCTGTGGATGCACAGAGGGGCGTGCTTTCTTGCTGGAGTTCGAGAGACCGCTGGTTGCTGGCGAGCGCCGCCCGCCAAGCGGGGCATTGCGCGCTCCTGGTCCTCTTGTGGTGGCTACAGGTGGTAGCGCTTGGCCTGGGTAGCTTTGGACCTGGGCAGGAGCTTGACCACGTGGTGTCGTGGGTGTGGTGGGATGCCTTGAAGTGTTCGAGTGGGTAAGCTCCTGGTTCCTCGATTGCCCCTTGCCCCTGCAATGGTTCAGTGGGGGGGGGGGTATGTCTTGTAGTTGGGTCGCGCAAGTGGTCGGTGGCTGGTAGTTGAATGGGCGTCGTATGTGGCCACTGGGGCCGATGCCGGCGAGGCGTCCTTTGAGTTTTCTGATGGAAGCCGCGGCCGTCAGTCGGAAGGTCGACAAGTGTCTCTGGGTCGGAGTTGTAAATTCGCAACCCACGAGGAATGGCCATATGATGGCTGGTGACAGGCCTTGTCACCTTTGCGCTGGATGATGTGGTGGGTGCTGAGCCTGTTAGCACACATCCCAGTTCAGTGGCCTGCGCGACAAGGTCGGAACGTTGGTCCTTCCTTATGCCTTCGAGGATGATGTTGGGGTATATGTCTGCCCCAAGGATGATGTCCACCTTCTCGGCGGAGGCGATGTTCGGATCTGCAAGTTCCAGATCCGCCACGAACGAGAGATCCCTTGTCGTTGATTGTGGTGGTGGTGTATACACTGAGAGCCCTGACAGGATGGGTCCTATGTACGCCGTGCCCACTGCTTGCTCTGGAGTCCGTGTGATGATAGCCAATTCCTCTGGGTCGGAGTTGTAAGTTCATAACCCACAGGGAACGGCTATGTCATGGTGTGTCCCCCAATGCGTGCGCGGCATCGTCTTCTGTGGGGGCTTAGGCGCTGGGTCGATCATCGGGACCTTGGGTAGGTTGGGCTTTGGGCAGGCGGCACTCTGGTCGGTGGCCTGCTCACTCTTATCCACTGTTCTGGGGTGCGGTTCCGTTTCTGATGGCTTGATGTCGGCCATTGGCAGCTGCACTGGGGGCAGCACGCTAGGGTGAAGGCGATTGGTGCTGTTGACCATGGTTGGGGAGGCTGACTTGAGCGCGTACTGAGCCTCGAGGAGCTTCGTCTGTTCCTCGAGGTATATTTCTTCGGTTTCGCCGAAACAATCCTCCGCGAAGTATGTGTGCTGTAGATAGTCCGGTGTCGCCGTGACGAAGATGTCGTGGTGCCGCCTGGATATGGCTTCCCCTTCGGCGCGGAGTGCATGTTTGGTTGCCTCGATTGCTGTCGGACTTGGTTGTCCCTTTTCCTGTATGTTGAGGAAAGTGCCAGAGATGGTGGCCTGTGCCGCGAACTGAGCTGCGACGAGATCCTCAATCGTGGTCGGTTGTTGTATACAAATCACCTAGCGTTTGATTTGCAATGATCATCTGGCGGCCGCTGTCCTCCGATCCACGACTTAAGGAATCCTTGGAACTGTAATCTTCTTTTATGCATGTCCTTACATTTGTACTCGACTCAGGTTGGTGATGAACAGATGTATGATCTCTGCCGACCGAGGAATGTCGTCGGTCGAAATCTTTGGTGTTCCGCCGATTGAGGAATGTCATCGGGGAACCGTTGTCAAAGTTGTCGCCGTCGCCGCCGCCACCACTGCCGTTACCATTGTCGGCTCCGTTCCGCATAGTGTAGTGAGAAAACGTATGATCTCTTCCGAGCGATGTCAAGAAATCGTTAAGTGTACGGTAAAAGTAACGGTTGTTATTAACGGACTAATAAAGTTATAGCGTTTGCGACGATAATGAAGAGCGAGTGATTCTAACCGACGCTATCACGGTTAGAATCACTAAAAGATAGAACCAAAGCTCTTACCCATCAGGCCACTGCCGCTTATGTCGTACAGATCACGTCGGGGTCACCAGTTATAGCGTTTGCGACGATAGTGAAGAGCGAGTGATTCGAACCGACGCTATCACGGTTAGAATCACTAAAAGATAGAACCAAAACCATTACCACATTAGTCGAATGTATTTGAATTTAGAAATCAAATTCACATAAGCGGCAGTGGCCTGATGGGTAAGAGCTTTAGTTCTATCTTTTAGTGATTCTAACCGTGATAGCGTCGGTTCGAATCACTCGCTCTTCACTATCGTCGCAAACGCTATAAAGTGTTATATTAATTCGAAATCGATTTAACGGCTCTTATTTATTAAAAATAATTAATCCAGCGAACCCTAAGCTCGCTACAATATCTTTATCAGTATATTCTATATGGTGTTTTTTTTTTTTTTTTTTTTTCCAAAATATATTCATACTATTTATAATTCTTTGCGATTTATTCGTACAGTTTTCTCTTTAAATTTGTGGACAATTTTCCATACTCTTTTCGGTTTCCCTGTTATCATCATCATCATCATCGGCACTACAACCGGGAACCGGTCTTGGCCTTATTTAGCAAGTCCTGAGGCTTGTTAAATTTTCCATAATGATTTATTTTGTCTGGGCAAGGTCATTAGTCTTGCGCCAGGGGCTCCCCGACGGGGAATCGAACCCCGGTCTCCCGGGTGACAGGCGGGTGTACTAACCACTATACTATCGAGGATCCCTGTTATATGTCCGCTTTAATTTTGGTTTAAGTCCATTATTTATTAGGATATTTTCAGACGCTATCTGGTTGGTAGTGTTGAGTGTATATTTGATTTATTTATTCTGAGAATATTTTTATGTTATTATTGTGTATGTGGATCTATTCTGTTTTTGTACAATAATTTGTTAAGAGAGGAATTCAATATTATTAATTATATATTTTCTGTAGACATATTTAATTTATATATTGATTTTATTTATTTATTTTTTTATTTTTAGATGTGAGAATTTGTATTTTATTTATATGTTCATACACGTACACATATATGTGAATAATAAGGAAAACCCATTTGTTTCATTTGAAGTTTTTCTTTAAATTTGTGGCAGATTTTCCATACCTTTTGTGCGGAATTGGTTTTTTCAGACTCTATGCCTTTTTGCACTTCCTCGAGAGAAATGTTTTTTATTTCGTTTCGGTTCTCGCGGTTTTTAGTACAGTTGGTCTTACTTTTCGCTGAGACTCTTTGTTCCTTCGTGGTAACAAACATTTTCCCTACTTCTTTCGGTTTTATTTTTGAGATAAGTGTTCAAATTTGGATTATGGAAAGGAAGAAGTGGGGGGTGAGTGCAATCGAGTACGTTAAGAGGAAAAGTGGAAAACGAATGTTAAGTTGTAGTGTTTTGGTGGTTAAGTTATCCTCAGTCTTATTATCTGCTGAGACTTTCTGTTCCTCAGTCTTACTGTCTGCTGGGACTTTGACATAATTTTGTTTCAGTATTCGCGTTCTATGCTTTTCAAATATATTTCTTTTTATGTTTTGGGTTTTGTATGAATCCGACTGAGGATCTGGGTAGGTGGATCGTGATTCACATAGTGACTCATTACGGCTTAGGCTCGATGCCCCATTCATAGAGCTGTATGTCGTTCCTCGATGCTCACCATCATTACCCGTGGGCAATGACTCCCTTCCCTCTGTATGGTTCGAATTACTATTGTAAATTGGAATTTTCAGAATGTGTTTCTTATAATCAACCACGCATTTATATTTGCATAAGGAGTCGTTTCCTGACTCTTGTACTTGTTTGATATTTGACACCTTGGTTGTCGTGGTGCCTCGTAGTATTCGCAGGTCTTAAATTCTCACTAAAACGATTGTCCGCAGTTGCAATGCTATCCTTAAATAGATTCCGCACTACACCTTGGTGGTAGTTTGGAAGCGGCCCATTCCTAGATAACCGCAATCTACACTCGTTTTGTGTGTGGTTAGGCTTCCCACAGTAGCTACACGTGAAGTACTGTACTTCCTTTTTCATGGGTTGCCTATTCTGAAAACTCGGGAGTTGCATATTTTGGTAGCACGTTTCCCGCGAGTGACCTAACTTACCGCAAGTTTGACAGACTATTGACAGTATTTATTGTTCCGAACATTGTTGAATCGTACAATTTAGATAATTCACATTTTATGTTGACGGTATGCTTAAAAGCAGAGCTCCGAACATGGAAACAATAATCGAGCGCGGGTCTAATTTGTGAATTGAAGAATAGAAGAATTTTGGCCAGAGTACAATATTTGTTGGCTCTGAAGAGATACCTCGATATGTTCACGGG
Organism: Microdon myrmicae; assembly: GCA_963931805.1. Classification (NCBI taxonomy): domain Eukaryota; kingdom Metazoa; phylum Arthropoda; class Insecta; order Diptera; family Syrphidae; genus Microdon; species Microdon myrmicae. The sequence goes on along the minus strand of OZ007497.1, from coordinate 96,782,873 downwards.
AGACATTTTGACACTTATAACCGATATATAGACATCTGCGATTGAGTGGCATGGTGAGTCAAGGGTGGTCGCATTGGATATCTCTAAGGGTTTCGACCGCGTCTGGCATGGGACATTGGGACTTTCCCAACAGCTTTGCGACAGGACGACGAGCTTCCTCGAGAATCGATCGATCCGGGTTGTTGTGGACGGTGAGTGTTCGGATCTGTATCCCGTTAGTTCGGGGGTGCCTCAATGCCTTATTTTGGCTCCGACCTTGTTTTTGCTTCCAATAATTGGTTTATTGGAGACAACGGATAATAAAGTGTTCAGTTTTGCGGATGATAGTACGCTTGTTTCCTCCTTTTTCGAGTGCTCGGCCGATTGGTGCAACGTCGCACCAACTGAGATGTAAACAGATTGACTCTCTGAATCGGGATCTGGATAAGGTCCTGCAGTGGGGAAATACCAATCTCGTCGACTTCAATGCAGCGAAGACACAATATACAACATTCACAAAGAAAAGTGGATCATCGGTTTGAAATTGCTCGGCGTCACGGTCCGTGGGAATATATCGTGGCATAAATACGTGTCGAGCATCGCCAGGTCCGCCTCAGAAAAGCGGAGCTATCTTTTTAGAGCCAAGAAATATTTTACTCCGGCCCACCTTCTTCCGCTGTATAAATCCCAAATTAGGCCCGCGCTCAAATATTCCTTTCGTGTTTGGAGCTCGGCTCCTAAACATACCCTCGACTCAGGGACTCGGCGCTGTTGTCGGGACTACAGTCGCTATCACATCGAAGGCGCGTAGCCGACCTCTGTCTGTTTTACAGATATTATCAGGGCTACTGCTCTTCGGGGATTCGTGGTATTGTTCTACGCAATTCGGTTTATATGCGCTCTACAAGACAATCCGACGGATCGCACCAGTTTGCGATTCATTTCCCGACGGCGCGAACATCCCTGCATCAGAACTCATTCCGTTATAGAGCGGGGAAGCTGGTGAACTCCCGCGAGTGGTTCCGGAGCGTTACGACCTGCAACTGTTCAAAAAGAAATGTAACAGTTGTTTGGTGGCATCTCGGGCGCCCACTCGTCGCTATAGAATCGCCTCTCCCGAGAGAATTGTAATAATTAAAAAAAAAATCGCCCACTAAAGGTAGTGTTATCCGGATTAGACTTAATTTTTTTTTATTTTTTTATAAGACTTCTCTCGGGAGAGGCGAACATATAGCGCCGAGTGGGCGCCTCGAGATGGCATCAAATAACTGTTGCAGTTCTTTTTGAACAGTTGCAGGTTGTAACGCTCCGGGAACACTCGCGTGCGAAGGGAGTTCCACAGCTTCCCCGCTCTGTAACGGAACGAGTTCTGATACAGGGATGTTCGCGCCGTCGGGAGATGAACCACAAACGGGTGCGATCCGTCGGATTGTCTTGTGGAGCGCATATAAGCCGAATTGCGTGGAACAATGCCAAGGGTTTCCGAAGAACAGCACCCGTGATAATATCTGTAATATTCGAGCGAATTAATAAAACAAATTTTTTTCAATTAAATATAAAATAATTATTTTATTTTATTTTCACTTTCTTCAAAGATTATTAGTCTTCGAATTTCTAATCGAGACTGCTTGCTCAATTCGCCTCCAGTCTCCTTTTTAACCTTTCTTCGCTTCCATGTTGTCCTTATCATATGCCAGCAGATCTTTGTTGTGAGGACTGTGGGAACTTTTCCTTTTTTTGCAGTAGTGTTGAATGTATTACCTACAGCATGTGTGCTGAGGGCTGTGAGAACTTTTGCAGATATTGTTGGATGTATTAACAACAGCATGTGTGCTGAGGACTGTGGGAACTTGTGCGAACTTGTTGACGTATTCAACTAAGATTGCGCTTGTATTAGGTAGATATGTTGTTTGCAGCTAATGTTGGATGCATTAACTAGCGCGGGTCTAATTTGGGATTTATGTCGGAGTAAAATATTTCTTGGCTCTAAAAAGAGAGCTCAATTTTCCTGAGGCTGATCTGGCGATACCCGATACGTGCTTATGCCATGATACATTCCCACAGACCGTGACGCCGAGCAATCTCAAACTTTCCCCAGCCCCGAGGGCCCGGCCATTCATCATCAGCTGTGGAACCGATGATCCAGTTTTCTTTGTGAATGTAGTATACTGGGTCTTCGTTGCATTGAAGTCGACAAGATTGGCCTTTCCCCACTGCAGGACTTTATCCAGATCCTGATTCAGAGAGTCAGTCTGTCTACATCTCAGCTGGTGCGACGTAGAGGCACCAATCGGCCGATCACTCGAAAAGGAGGAAACAAGCGTACTATCATCCGCGAAACTGAACACTTTGTTATCCGTTGTCTCCAACAAATTATTTATGTGAAGCAAGAACAAGGTTGGAGCCAAAATAGAACCGTGGGGCACCCCCGAATTAACAGGATACAGATCCGAACACTCGCCGTCCACAACAACCCGGATCGATCGATTCTCGAGGAAGCTCCTCGTCCAGTCGCAAAGCTGTTGGGAAAGTCCATATGAACGAAGTTTGCTCAGCAATGCCACGTGCCAGACGCGGTCAAAAGCCTTGGAGATATCCAATGCGACCGCCCTTGACCCACCATGCCGTTCAATCGCAGATGTCCATATATCGGTTATAAGTGTCAAAAGGTCTCCTGTGGACCGCCTGCCACGGAATCCGTATTGACGATCATTCAGAAGTCCGTTGCACTCCAAATACTTAACCAACTCTGTATTGATGACTTTTTCCATTACCTTAGATAAAATAGACAGTAGCTATCGGACGGTAATTTTGTGGGAGACACTTTTTTCCCGTCTTTGGGATTGGCTGAACTCGAGAGATTTTCCAGCAGACAGGAAAGGTCCTCCGTGCATAAGATAAGCGGAAGAGTCTGCCAAGAACCGGCGATAGTTCTGGAGCACAGTTCTTAAGAATTATTGCTGGTATTCCGTCCGGGCCGGTTGCCTTCCTACAATCCAGTTCACGTAGAATGCGTTGAATCTCACATCCCGCATTGAAGACTGTACCGGCGTGATCACAGGTGGCTCCAAAGCCCGGGATCGAGGTTTGAATTCGCGGAAAATAAATTCGCGAACACATTAGCTTTATCCTTTGGATTCGTGACTAACGTCCCGCTGTCCGTCACCAACGGAAGGAAAGAGGAGGATGCGAAGTTACCGTTGACAGCCTTTGCCATTGACCAGAAAGAGCGCGAACCAGTTGGGCACCGAAGGAGCTTATTGATCACCCTGTCGTTGTGAGCCTTCTTCGCGGTATCAATCGCCCGGTTGCACGCGTTTCTGATTCTAACAAAATTTGTTCTGTTAACATCGGTGGGATTGGAGCGCCATTGCTTAAAAGCCCTATTTTTTGCCGCTGTAATCAGCTCGCATTTTTTATCAAACCAAGGTTTATCAGACGAACTTCGTTTGATGGAATGTGGAATATACATCTCCATCCCCAGAAGAATAACCTCTTATACCGACTCCGCGCAAACGTTAACATCGGAGTTTCCGAAGCACACCTCCGACCATGGAAAGGATGCGAAGAAATCTCGCATATCGTCCCAGTTAGCAGCCCCATTCTTCCATACATGGCGAAGCTGCCTAGGCCGGTTATTCGCTTGATATGCAAGTGCTTGCGCGACAGATACCAAGCAGTGATCTGAGTTTCCCAGTGGCGCAGAAACCTCTACGGTATGAATACTCGGTTCGGATGTCAAAACAGATCCAGGGTGTTCGCATAATCGCCTCGGACGTCCGGCACCCGCATTGGCTCCTCCACGAGTTGAGTCAAGTTGTGGCTTACAGCAAACATCTCCGCCAGCTTCCCTGCCTCGTGGGTTCTGTTAGAATGTAACAACCAGTCGGAATTGTGCACATTAAAATCTCCAAGGAAAACAATTTCAGAAGCTGGGTGGTTGATCTGTATCCAGTCGACGGTATATGAAAGATCTTCGAAAAATGTCGCCGGTCGATCGTCATTCGGGGAGCGGTAAAGACAACAAAGGAATTTAACGGAATTCTTCAGCACGACCCTCAACCATATGATGTCCATATTATTGGGTTCCAACGCCTCCATCCTCTGGCAAGCAAGATTGGACCGCGCGAAGACGCAGACTCCGCCCTTAAAACGGAATCTCGAATGCAAGTCGTATCCTGAGCAACGAAGATATGTCGAATCAGTTGACGAATCGACCTGAGTCTCTGTTAGGGCAAGGATATTAGGTTTCGTTGTTTCCAAATATTGGTGGACGGCGTTTACATTGATATTGGTGAAACCCATGCCCCTGATGTTACAAAATGCCGTCACCAGTCGAGCGTGGGCCGAGCCTCGAGAGCGAGCCCGGTTATGCGATGACGAACCTCTCAAAGTTCCGTTATTTATCATATCTGCATGATGTTCCCCCTGACATAGTCCCCGCCGGAGATCCGAATGGGAGACTAGTTTACCTCCGGAATTCTTTATATCAGAAGGCACCATCATGACTTATCCCCGTGTCAGTCCGGGCCATCAGCCGCACATCCGAAACACCGTCGAAGATTTCTCTCGGCGATATCGCGGAATGTACAGCGTGACGGGGTGGTATCTCAGCTTGGGACCGACTACCACCTAACCAACCTTCTCTCGAACCGGTCCATCAGCCAAGCTCCGAAGGATGGCCAGGGATTTCTCCCGACCATTTCACGGTGCCTAAAGCTTGATGGGGTGGTATTTCACTGGGCGCACATGGCGTTGGGACCCCGGCTACCGCTCGGCCTTTAGTCGCCTCTTACGACAAGCTGGCCTAGCTGTGAGTATATTCTAACGCTCTACTCACAGGACAGAAATTAGTAACGATATAGTCAAAAATGAACTTATTAGACTCGGGATACAGTGCGTAGATGTAAAACCCACCACAATTGACTCAACAAAAGCCCTTCACAACACTACTTGTACATTGTTTACATTCAGCGCGGTTCTATAAAATTAAATGAACTCAAGCGTAATTTTCTTACATTGTTCAAAACCATCGTTCGATGGGACTATTAAAAACATCATCCGGGTAAGGTCACCCAATGTCATAATTGCCAGCTTTATGGCCACGGCTCGATGCATTGTCATATAAATAGCTTCTCTGCTATCTGCTCTGGGAATCACAAAACATCTGACGGCAAATCGAATGATGTCATCAAATGTGCAAACTGCACTGGGCCATATAAATCTACCGATCCTGAATGCATTAGCCCAAAGCAGTATTTGTATATTCGCCGCAAATTGTTTCCACGTGGACGTATTACAGTCAACTCAACTTTCCTACAACCTCCGAGCGATAAGCAACAACCACTGCCCGACCGATTCTCTCTCGTTAACTTTCCTCCACTACCACGATCTGTGCGTCAGTCTCCACTTTTTTTTTTTTTACACTAACGCGCGCACAAACGGGGGTTTTGAAGTACCCTTAAATGTCAGAGCACAGTGCGAGCGGATGGAGAGGAAGTGGATAAGGAAAGGAGGTGTCGATGTATATTGGTCTTGAATGTCTGGACATCGCAACGGCCAGGAAACACATGATCAGGCAAAACATTTCACATTCATGTGGTTCAGCTAAAGAATGACTCTCTATGTTTATTTGTGCGCCTAAAGTCCATTTTCAACGTGAACTGATAAGCATTCACAAATTGACGGGTATGGCGGGAAAATGTCTGAAGGGGCGGAACACATTCAGCAAATTCAGTTGAGCAACGACCGTGGTAATATATACAGAAAAGAGATAGGGGTGGTACGTTGCGCCTGTGTTCTAACGACGAAATTGATCGACTTACGGCTGGGTCCCCAATAAGTTTCACTGCTGGTTTTTGCATCCTGTCGAGCACGTGTACTGCAGTTTTGGATGCACCTGACCAAATATGTATTCGTCCATTTTGGGACGAATATACGCCTTGTAAATAGTGGCCAGGTTGGATGGAGTGAAGTATCTTTTGCATCTCTTAAGGAACCCCATACATTTGGCTGAGATTTTCGCAGCTTCAAATATGTGGTCATTCCAGTTAAGAGTCGAATTAATCCGAGTGCCGAGGATTGATAATTCCTTGGCTTCGTCGATGCAAGTGCCGTTCATAGACAGTATATTTACTTTGGGGCTCACCTTTGACGACAAGAAGCTTCCTTCATCTGCCCGGGCGCCAGTCCTCGATCAAACTCAGCAAGCTCCCAACAGTGACACACTACGAGTAATCCATCTGCCACTCTTAATACTGATAACTTGTTATCTTTTAGCCAGATTAACTCTCTTCTTAATGAAGTTGTAACCAAGCTTAGTCCTTGTCACGCCAAATCTGACCAATTTAACGTCATTATCTCATTAGCTATCAAATATTTATATTCAAAAACATCATGTTAATAAACTCTCTTAGCATTATAATTTGGAATGCGAGAAGCATGAAGAATACACAGCATGTATTTTTTAATTTCTTAATTAATTATAATATTGATATTGCACTTGTTTCAGAAACCTGGCTCAAAGACGACATTTCTTTCACTAATACACATTACGTATGTCATCGCTTAGACAGAGCACATGCTAGTCGTGGTGGTGTTACCATTCTTGTGAAAAAATGTATTGAACATACCTTGCGTCCGTTATTGGGGCTAAAATTAATTGAAGACATTAGTATTGTGACGCATATGACAATCATCATCATCATCGGCACTACAACCGGGATCCGGTCTTGGCCTTATTTAGCAAGTCTATATCCGGTATCCGGTCCTTATCCGAGACTTGTTAAATTGTCCATAATAATTTGTTTTTCCGGGCAAGGTTATTAACCTTGCGCCATGCATATGACAATCAGTACTAGAATATTCGAGAAAGTCCGAAACAAAGTACTAGAATATTCTAGAAAATACTGGAAAAACTGGAGACTATGAACAATAGAACATTCAAGGCAATGGAACGGACGGAAACGAAACGCTGAATCAGAATGAGGAAATGGTATAAATACGATCATGGAGATGAGTAAGAAGCAGAAAGTGAAGCAAGTGATAAGCAGTGAAGTAAGAAGTAAGAAGTAAGCAGTAAAAGACGCGATAAGTACGGAAGCGATAAGTAAAGCAGCGAAGTATCAAGAAACGGTTGTTATTAACAGACTAATAAAGTGTTTGCAAAGAGAATCGATTTAAAGGCTCTTATTTATTAAAAATAATTAATCCAGCGAACCCTAAGCTCGCTACAGTATTGATGTTACATTAAATGATAACTCCAAAGCGAGTATCTTTCCAGTCTATTTCGCTGGAGGAAATGGAAACATTGAGAAGTCTACTTACTTTAAGCGGGATCTGCATAAATTGTATATACTTGTTTCGGATTCATGATTATATGCTCGGGGAGAATCTATTCCATCGTCTAGTACTCTCCCCGACACATATTCACCACACATGCCAACAACACGATGACAGTGGAGAAACTGTCATCGCTTGCATTGTTTACTGTTGTTGGTGGTTCGGCAATACAGAAATTGAATTACTGTCATCTACGGTGTTTTGCTGTTTTTGAGTGAAAAAAAAAGAAAAGGCTTGAAGTTTGTTTTTTGTACGAAGATATTCTTCCTTTTACATTTTGTTTGTGATTAGACCAAATTTCTGAGCAATAAAGGAATTTGTGGATTATACACTGGTTGTATCATTTGGAATTTCTGGATCACCCAACCCAGAAACTAACAGGAGACACTAACAGGAGACCAAGTAGCACATCGGATTCGTGCTCATTAGTGGTCTACAACGGCTTGGTTTTGCACAACATAACAAACACATTCATCAAGTACATCCGTTCAGCGCGGATGTCTGGATTCGCTGCTGGAACCCAGCGTAACTCGTCACGGCACACGGAGGGACAGTGATCATCTTCTACATGCCGGCTTGATATCAACAGGTATTGCTGTGCCCTTCCGTCTTTCTTAATACGAATTTGTTTCAGGCATCGTTGGGTAGGACGCCATTGCGTCAATCCTCTTTTGGCGACGTAATCCACCATCGCAATTCCCCGAACGACATTCCTCGTTCGGCGGAACATCATCAATAGGATCTCGGCTGACGACATTCCTCGTCAGGATCGAGATTCTCAAAACAATACTCAATACTCGTAACAAGGTAATTATCGGTAGTGATCCTAACTGTCGATATCAGGTGTGGAATTGTCTTAAGGCAAACTGCTGGGGTAACATTTTATTAGATGTTACTGAATTCAGCCCAAGTTTTTTCATACTTCATCCACTTCTGCGCGCTTATATCCTCTCGTCTACCCTTCAACTCTCGATCTTTATATTACTGATATTCCAAATTACTGCTGTTACATAGTTAACATGCGTTAATTGTCACCACTACCATTAAGAACGAAATCATAGCCTTCAGGAACAAGTGTGGTTTATTCCAAAACTTTTCCAACACACGTTGGAATAAACACTTTTCCTCTCTTGACAAAGCAAGCAAACCGTTCCGGATAATTTCAAAAATTATGAAAAAGAGAGGTTCAAGTATTCCACCATTTAAAGTACATGACAAGTTGTTTATTTCTTCAGTGGAGAAATCGGATGTTCTTGCAAACACGTTTAGTAGGAACCACTCTATATCTATGCATCTAAGCGGCGCGAATACTGAGGCTGAAGTTGCCAACACTATTCAGGAATTATCTCAATCACCAGCTGAAAGTTCTTACCTAACTAATATTAGCAAAGCTAAAGAATTGATAAAAAATCGAAATCAAAAATGGCTGCTGGTCTTGATAATATTAACAATAAATTAATTAAAGCACTACCACATGCAGCAAGTAACTATTTAACGTTTATTTTCAACGCTTGTCTTAGGAACTGTTATTTTCCGGACTGTTGGAAAACAGCAAATGTAATTCCTATCGCGAAACCCGGCAAACCGAAGAATAGCCCTGCGAGTTACAGACCTATTAGTCTTCTTAGCTGTCTGAGTAGTTTTTAGAAACAATTATTAAGAAAAAAATGGATCCTTTCGTGGAAGTCAATAATAGCCTACCAAACTTTCAGTACGGTTTCCGTAGTGGTCACAGCACAATCCACCAAGTCTCCCGCATTAGAAACCCCATAGCTAATAAATTCATCGACAAGGAGTCAACGGGACTGGTTCTTTTAGAAATCGAAAAAGCCTTTGATACGGTTTGGTACGATGCCTTGATTTATAAGCTTCTCAAACTTAAGCTGCCAATACCGCTTATTAAAATTATTCAGAGCTTTCTTTGTTCGAAAAAATATGTTGTTAGTATAGAAACCGACAAATCCTCTACTCACCAAATCCATTATGGTGTACCCCAAGGCTCGGTCCTTCATCATCATTATCGGCACTACAACCGGGAACCGGTCTTGGCCTTATTTAGCAAGTCCTGAGGCTTGTTAAATTTTCCATAATGATTTGTTTTTTCCAGGCAAGGTCATTAGTCTTGCGCCAGAGGCTCCCCGACGGGGAATCGAACTCCGGTCTCCCACGTGGCAGGCGGGTATACTAACCACTATACTATCGAGGAGCCTTGGACCCATATTATTCACATTCTTTGTCTCAGATTTAGCATGCCTAGGTGAAAATATTCACGTAGCTATGTTTGCCGATGATACAGCCATATTTTCTTCAGGTGCCTTATTTACTAACGTCTACAACTCTTTGCAAGCAGCTCTTGATAAACGAGTAGTTTATTTCAGTAAATGGAAAATAAAAATAAATTGTAATAAAACGCAATCTGTCTGGTTTTCAAGATGTAAGAAACTCTGCTACCTACCTAATGGCACTAAACTCAGTATGCGCTCTATTGATAATGAAGTTATCTATTCTGTTTAGTCCTGATTTTTCATACAGGACTTTATTGGGTTAGTATTTCTTGTATTGCGACTCTGAGGTTCTGTACATTCCGAGGCTGGAATGCAGACACTGCCTCTCGAACGCCCGAAACTTCTCCATGTAGAATAGGGATATGTTATACCATACCGCGCAGCCATACACTAATAATGGTCGGATGAATGCCGAGTATGAAATTATTTTCACCTTGGGGTCCAGAAGACTACTACGGACGAGACTTCGTGTCATTGCATACGCGTTTTAGCTGCTGTAAGAGCAGCTGCTGCATACTTATCAAAGTAAAGATACTGATCAACGCAGATTCCAAGGTGTAACGTGCTTGGTTACAGAACGGTGTGTGGTACTGTAACGTTATTGAATGTTTTGTAATGAAATTGAAGATACAAAGAAAGAATGTGCCAATTGTAAGGAAAAGTGTGGATCACTTGCCAGACAATGATGTGTTGTAATACAGATATATGGCCCGTACTGTACAAGCTATCGGGGATGCCAATTGTTGTATGGGGTCTATTTGTAGAATAATTTTGTCGTACAGAATATATTTCTCGGTATAGTGATTGTTGTGTAGTATGATACTGTGGGGGATCGAAGTCTGGGCGCCAACGTATGGTGCGGGGTTCACTCTCACCCACTAACGGTTTCTGCACAAAATTGTCTTCCCAAAAGGAAACCGAGCGCCGAATGAAAGGACGAATAAAAGACACTGAATGATTTCCACGTTAATGTTCTTTATTCCTTCGATATTTTACACAGCATGAAATATCGCGCCGTTACCGCAATTTACAAATCAGTAGCACTTAGGTATATGGGGTACAATGAGTAGCTTAGTACACTAGCCTCCGCGTAGGAAGTTATCGATCTCCGTTAATTCCCGACTTTTCTTTACCCGCTGAGTTACGAGGCTGCGGCGACGTGTTATATTGTTCATTAAGTACTCCGTGGTCGCGATAGTTTACTTTATAACTCCCGCTCGCGTGTACGTTATTTTTATTTTCTTTCTTTTGCTTAATACAGTGGCGCGGACTTCCTATTCGACTCGGGGTGATGGGGCGAGATGCGCTCGGCGGTGATTGTCACTCGACCTCGTTGTGAGGGCTACGGCGGATAAACTGCGACTGGTCGTGAATGAAAATAATTCATTCATTGCGTCGAGGCGGTGCGTCATAGTGAAATTAGGCTCGCTGCGAATTACGAGGAATTGTGGACGAGTTGCTATGCTCGCATAAGAACTCGGTTCCAACGAATTCTGGCCGTACAGCCTGGGTTGACTTCGTTGGTTGGGTGTACCGGGAAATTGGCTTTGGCGACGCGGGCGAGTATGGGCATGCATTTTCGGAGGAAATTGGAGTGGCTTGGGTGCAAGCAAGGGATATCGTTTAGATAGAAATGTTAACCGAAATAATTTCGGGGAAATGTGCGCGGTTTAGTTGGTTGGTAATGTTCCGTTGAGGATTTGGATATACGCTTTGTTAAGGCATATGAACTTCGGAGAAATGTGTGCGGCTTGGTATACTTGCTAATGTTCCGTTGAGGATTTGAATATGCGTTTGCTATTGCATACGAATTTCGGGGAAATGTGGATTGCTTGGTTGCGTTGAGGAAATATAGATAATTGACTGACGCAGTTTTGGGGAAATGCATGTGGTGGTGATTAGAATATATTCGGTTGAATTATATTCTCTTGGGGGTTTGGAAAGTATTTTATTGCAGATTTGGGAGTATATGCTATTGAGTAATGTCCCGTTGAGGATTTGATTTTTGCAATTGCAGGTTAGGGTTGTGGGTTGGTTCTCCGTGTGATATAGAGATCCCCCACAATACATATATATAACTGAATCGTTGTATAGTTTTTGCCATTTACTAGTTGTTTGCTTGCAATATATATTAACTTTAGTAATTTCAAATTGTAACGTACCTTAGTAGTACCTCTTGGGTACTCACGTTTGCCACCTCTTGGTTATTCCTGGCGGAAAGGGGCGATTCCCAGCGTCCTCTGGGCGTAAATCCAACCCGATGTATTAAACAGCACCACAAAACGCTTTGCTTCCTGTCTTGATATCATCTGAATTAATCTCCTTTGTATTACACTTTTTTATTTAACTCGAATTCAGATTCCCTTTGGCGTTACGCGAATAATACTTAGTTTGAAAAAGTAAAACACGGACGTAAATACTTCAACAGGAGCAAATCATCTATATTTTTTATAAATTAAATTTTACGATTAACACGAAAATCACTTCTTTGTTCACAAAACTAACTGCACACTCTTCTCTTTCCTTGCCAACTGTCCACAACGGTCTTCTTAAAAGTTCTGTATCAAAAACGTTCGCTCCCCCTCTCTCTCCCTTATCTCTCTTCAGCAACAATTCAATTTCGACGACGATCGACTTCGAAACTAGCGAAAGCCACCACCGCCGAAAAGAAATCGGGTTTACACACCACTTGTATCTTAATTCGATTTAATGTTTATTTATTTATTATTTATATATTAATTTTAATGCAGCTGAGTTGGTCGAAACGAAAACGATGGAAAGGCTACTCACGTAACAAAGGTATCTGACTACAGTTTTTCTTGAAGGGGAAGATTATTACTTCGCAATGGAAATTTTGTTCCAATTCTGTTTTGTATCCCTTGATGCACTGGACAGGGGCGTTCTGAAAAGGATAGTCCCAGCTTTCTGGAAATTTATTTTCAATTTCCAGTCTTCGCAAAAACGTTTGACTTTGTTGAAATCATCTTGCAGAAGTCTGTTGACGACATCAGTCTTTTCTCCAGATCTATAAACCACAATGCCATCGGCGTACGCACTTGCATGGTTGAGAGAAGCCACTAGATCACGAGTGTATCTGTTAAATAAAATGGGAGAATTCACTGCTCCCTGTTGTAAGCTGTTTTTGATGTGAACGGTATTGTTAGAGATTATATCTCCACATTTCACCACAAATTGTTTACCGATTATCATATCGTAGATAATTGTATGTGTGTCCAACAAGCGTTGAACACACGCGTCAGGAACACGATGGTGTCTCCTGGCGTGGTTGCGTTGGGAACACGGTGCTCTCTTGGCGTGCAGCGACGTTGCTTCCGTGGGCTAGAATCAATTGCTAATATTTTGTTGTCTATGGACAAAAGATTACCTGTGAATGCAGAAATAATCCTCATCCAATGGAATAAATTACACGCCAGCTGTTTCCGTATCACAATAATCAGTTTATTTTCAAAGATGGAACATGTTTTTATCGGATTAGGAAAGAACTTGACTTCCTCTTACAAAATATTAACGAAGAAGAATGAAAGAATGTGACACACAGTTTATTTTTGTGTCACCATGACAACCAGAAATTCAACCAAACGTCAGTTAGCTGCCGGGGCTGCGTTCAATTGCGAATTCACTGATTGCATTCAGCGAATCCGCAACAATAATGTATAATAAATATTCAGGCATAGCTAGATTTGATAACTTATATACAAGCCCTTCCAACCATACGGTATCGAAGCCCTTTTCAAAGTCAACCAAACAGGCCCCTGTGCATTGTCGCTTCGCCTTGTTCCACAGTATGTCGGAAACAAGTTTGGTCGCAGCATTAACTGTGTGAATAATATCATTATCCGCACACCGGTTAGTCAGTGCTTAATTTATAATTTTCTCGAATACCTTGCTGATGTTCGGAAGGAAACTAATCAAGCGAAGATTCGCTGGATTGCTCCTGTTCTTGCCCTTTTTGGGGATGGGATGGACTTGTGGCGTTTCTAACAGATACACACACAATACACAAGCAAATAGTGAAGAACACCGAACGAAAATCGGATAAGAAAATGAATGTGCTAAAGAACAAAATACCAAAATTTGGTCCTAGGCGATTAAGTGATAACAAAATATTAAAATTGTGTCCTAGACGATTAAGTAAAAACGAAATATTAAAATTGTGTCCTAGACGATTAGGTGATAACAAAATATCAAAATAGTGTCCTATGCGATTAAGGGGACATTCCGGTTGGTTCGGTTCAGAAAGTCAATTTAATCGATAGTTTTATCCTTCAAAAATAATATGTTAAAATTTGGAAACGAAATCTTAAGCGGTTCCAAAGTTATAGGTCCTTAAAGGGTCGTGTCTCCCGCGGATACAAATTCGTATCATAAGCGGCAACCACCGTGTATTTAAAAAGATACATACTATCCATTTATGGGCATTAATTTGCTTCGCTGTTGGCTTTTGGCAACTGCCACCTCTTTGACTATGTCGCAATCTTGTGCGACTGAACAACATGTTCATAAGCGGTAATGGATAGTCGCTCCTGTGTATGTTGTTTTTACATTCGGGCGTACTGCGGGTGACCTGCGATTGCCTGAGTTTTAGTTAGTTTCATATATATGAAACTCTCCTGTATTTTCAACGCGAAATACAGCCATATCACTGCCTTTATTTACATACTTGCAAATTTATTTGATGCTCTTCACTGAACTGCAGAACTCGACATTAATATGAGCATTGAATGTTTTGCTCAGCAAAGGCGAATATGGGACCACCCAATGGTTATCAATGTCAATGTCTATGTTATTGATCTTTTTAACAAAAGATTGTCCTCCATTATCGGGATTTCTTCGACGATATATTGGATATCCATCAACATTTGTGATCGTATCGTCAGTGAATTTTTTTGGAAAATTTTTAGTACATTTCCCGTCTGCCATGCAAGGCGATGAACGATTCATATTGCCACATGGGCCATGAATCATATTTGCAGTAACAATATCAAACAGCATTTGATCAGTAGACGGATCTGGAATTTCCGCAGAAATTATACTGTCGATTTCTTCAGGACGTATTTTATCGATTAACCATACCAAACTGTGTGCATGAGGTAATCCGCGCTTTTGCCATTCAACGGAATACATCCAGCAATGTGTGGGACCAAATACATGTAACTTTGTAATGAAATCAATTAGAGAGTTCAATTTTTGTCTGAAAACACGTGCTGTAATGTCATGACGGTGTATTGCGCTTTGGCCAGGCAATAGTAAGGATGTGATCTCCGGCCATTTTGGATTACATGTGAAAGTGATGAATAAACACGGCCGTCCATATTCTCGCACGAATTATGTTTTCTTAAACTCCGCTTGAGTGAAATGAAGGAAAACACTTTTAAATAAAATTTATATTTTATTCAATTTCGAATTTAACAAACGTCTGCTCTTCAGAGTGCCGTTTTGTAAACTAAACTTACTCTAACATAAAATCTTATATCTAGGTTTGTTTCTCTACGTTGCAATATAATATCTTTATCACAATGGATATTATATTGCAATTAGTGTAATATTCATTTTCGTGTTTCCACGAGTTCTTGCTAATTATCTTTGAGTTTGTTCATCTGGATGAAATGAGCAATTAGGTAACATATGTTGTGATATACATTATATTCTAATTTGGTTATTCCATATTTTACGTTTCTTTGAATTTTTATAGTTAGTAACCTTTTGAGTTTTGTTCTTAATAATATTTCTGTCTAGACAAAATGTGTAATTAGGTTACACATTTTGGTTGATGGGTTTTTGTGTCTTCAAGGATTCTTTGACGTAACACACGTAAGTCAAGGCGTCTTGTATATATTCTTGCATATGACGTGGACTGCCTATGTACGATGATGGTAGAATGACAGAATTACCAATTGGGGCGGCATCGGCGTTGTTGACAATAGCGTCTCGCAGGTGAATGTACACTTCAGCACGTAGCTTTTGTTGATTAAATCGCAAGTATCGTAGTCGTTCGCTCTCTATCTTCACATACATGTCGACCATGAATTGTTGACAAAGCTCACGGCATCGTAGAATAACGTTGTCCTGATCACGTCTGATCATCAACCGATACGCATAATAATCCTTCGAACTAACATTCTTGATTGTTTCAGTTCCTGTTGCGGGATCTCGCTGTTTAATATTTACGCAATACCCGTCTTGGCCTTTCCAGAACATTAGCGGATATTGGAGAGCGTCATATGAGCGGTGTGTATCAGCAATGAACTGTAGATTATTATTTCTTCTACGAATCACGATTTCCCGCGTAGCTGTACGATCGCCGACCATGATTCCAGCAACATCATCAAGAACAGGTGCATTAAATCTACGAATGTGCTCTCCAGCAGATGTTTTATCAGGATTGATTACAATAGCGTGATTATCACTTTGTAATTTGTGCATGTGTGATTTGAATATCTTTAACAATTCATTGTGCTCATTCAATAGAGCATCCAGGTCGCCGATGATACGCCTGGCAAAACGGCTATAACAATAGCCTATGCACCAACACCCAGCCGACACACCCACCCCAAACTGTTATAACAATGGCCTAGGCACCAGCCCCCAAACGGTTATAACAATAGCCGGAACACCGCCCAAAACTGTTATAATAATAGCCGATGCACTTACACAGTTATCGACCGAGGTTGAAAATTAATAAATTATTAATATTTATTAAACAATTGCACTTATGAGCATAAAAAATAGATAAAAACCTATTCTCAGACCTACCGAATATATATACAAAACTTCATTGGAGGAGTTCGAGGACAAAAACTGTGACAAGAGAATTTTATATATATAGAGATAAGATATATATAAAGGAAACAAAAAAAAAAGATCTACGCCGAAAGGCATATATAAAAATCAAGTTGTAATGTGTAATTTAGAGAGCTCGCATAGAGCCAGTAAGTTAATTTAAGGATTGTGATTGTAGAAAAGGGGTTAACATTTACCACTAATATTATACATGTAAAAGGAATTAGGAAAATAAATGTGGTTTAAAAACTAAAAAAAAAATGATCAATTTCGTCATTATGAAGATTTCTGTCAGTTGGTGTATCTATGCCATTGGAGCGTAATTCTTTCTTTATTATCCGATCAAAGTGCACCAGTGTGCTTTTTCGAAATTAAGAGAATGTATCTGTTTATACTGCTCAAGTAGTGAATGTTCGTTTGGGACATGTATTACAGCACCAAGTCCGTAATGAACGCTATCGTACTCGATTGTACGAAGACAATTTCGAGTAGTTAGATCCGTATCTAATAATTGTGCTCGTCCAGCAACAGTGAATCCAAAAAGGAATTTCCTCTTGGATATGACGGGGTACTTGTAGCGTACAATTCTAGTTCATGTTCGTTTGTTTGCGACCAGTCGAACAACACATTGCCTCTTGTGTTTGTGATAAGGTTACCCCAAGCACTGTGCTTGGAATTGAGATCTCCCACTATAAAGAAATAATTATTTTCCGAGTCTAATTTGAGATTTCGAAAAAGGGTATCAAGTTCATTGATAAACTGTATATACTGTGGAGATTCGGGAGCATAAGCAGAGATCACATATAGATGCTTTTGACTTTTCAAAGGAATATCTATAACGCAGGCTTCTAGTACCTGGAACTTGTATACATCACTACTGTAGACGACTTTGTGTTGTAGATCATTTTTAACTAAGACCTCGACCCGGCCCCCCTGAGTGGAATTTGGACGATCTCGTCTAATTATTTTATAATTTGGGTAGCCCAAATTGTGCCTTTGATTTAGCTTAGTTTCGCTAGCCAAAAGCACATCTGGGCGTTCAGCTTCCAGCAGATTGCTGAGATTATCCCTTCTTTCCACGCGGATTAGTGAATTAACATTCACAGCAAATAATTTTTAGAGTTAATTCAGTCGCAATGAACGTTGTGATTAAAGTGTGGGTTCCTCTGGAAACAGGGTCGAATAGATAATGTCCGTTCGATCCACTTGTTCCCTCAGTTTTTTTTTCGATCATTTCAAATTTTTTATCAAACGCAGCAAACTGTCCTTGTATGGATAGTAATATTGCTGTTATATCAGTTTGTGCCTCTGGAGCAGGCGTTTTAATGGTATTACGTGATTGTTCTAAGATTGATGCATTTTTTACTCCACTTACCATTTGGGCGTATGACACACTTGTTGCCACGAAGTTGTTGTAAGAGCGAGTTTTCATCCGTTTCTCTTCTTCAACTTTCTTCTTTTTGGCATCCAACTTTGATTTTAGTTGTTGGTACTTAGGGCAACCTCTAAAGTTCGCAGGATGACCTGAGTTATTACAGAGGACACAGGATAGTTTATTTCTATCCGGGAGCTGTTCTTTGCCAAATGGACATTCTCCAATCATATGATTTTTTAAGCATTTGACGCATCTGAAATATATATTGCAATTCGCTGCCACATGCCCGAAGCGTACACTGCAATACGCGGTCGCACTTCTTTATTCTCTCCCAACTTATTGTTTGGTGACTAATGTATTTAATATATTGTGACGCATATGACAATCAGTACTGGAATCTTCGAGAAAGTCCGAAACAAAGTACTAGATTATTTTAGGAAGTTCTGGAAAACTGGAATAGAACATTCAAGACTGTGGAACGGACGGAAACGATACACCAAATCAGAATGAGGAAAAACGGTATAAATACGTCGCACGCAGAGCGGAAGGAGAAGTCTCAAGTTAGAAGTAAGAAGGAAAATACGCGATAAGTACGGAAGCGATAAGTCAAGAAATCGTTGTGTACGGTAAAAGTGACGGTTGTGATTAACGGACTAATAAAGTGTTATATTAATTCAAAAATCAATTTAACGGCTCTTATTTACTCAAAAATAATTAATCCAGCGAACCCTAAGCTCGCTACAATATCTAAGTCCATCAATTTTACTATTGGGGCTTAGCGACACAATGAAGAAAGGCAGCTTACCGTTGCGATTTCTAGAATTTGCTGTAGAAAATGGTTTCACACCTGTAAGTTTCAAGGTATCGTTTTCAAAGCTTTTTAGTTCTTCGAGCACGGTATAAAATTATTTATCCGTTTTGTTTTAAAAGTTTTGCATGTCAAGTCACCCAATTTTATGAGATCGTTTGTCTCTATGTAACTGATGTAGATAGGAGGTACCTTCTCCCTTTTTTTGACTGGCACCTGCTGAGATGGTTCCTGCCTCTGATTTGGTTTCTGCTGTTGATGTGGTTCCTGCTGTTGTTGTTGATGGGATCCCTGCTGCTGAATTTCCTCAGCTTGTCGTGTTTTCTTTGTCTTCGTGGGTTGCTGTTGTCTTTGTCCTTGCTGTTATTGCTGTACCATTTTCGTGTTCCGCTCATTCTGGCTCAAATTGTTTTTGACGTGACAACGTCTTATAAATCGGTATACCTTGGGAGGCATTCGGAAAAAAGTTTGTAGCGTTACGATAACGATAGCCGATAACGCACGAGCCGCAGTGAGCGAGAGCGCGACTCTCTTAATTGCTCCTAAGTCAAATGCAGAGAGACAACGGGAATACAGACAGCACCTTGCACTGTCGAGAACAGCTGTACAGGTTGAAAGTGTAAAGACAAAAAATACACAGAGACAACGCGAATACAGGCAGCGCCTTGCAGCATTAAATAAATCGGATATAGCTAAGAGAAAATTGTCTGTTCATAGTGGTTTCGCAGCGGCAAGTTCAAACAACGTTCAAGAACTAGACGTTGTAAACCTACAACGGCCTTCAGCAGCAGAATCCGTGTATTTTACAATACAACCAGTTATATCGGCGCAAAAGGTATGGGACATGAAATGGAACAAATCGATATCAAGATTTAAATTGATGTTTCTTGACAATGACTTTGGGTATGCTTGCTCTGTTTGCGATAGACTTTGGTTTGAACGCGATTTACAAACGATCACAGTGCAACAGATGAACGTAATTTCGGACTGGCACACAAAAGAAGATCGACAACTGTGTCCTGGCGAATACACAGTAGTTTGCAATACTTGTAAAATTTCGTTAAGCAAACCAAAATTAATGCCTACACTTGGAGGCATTCGGAAAAAAACACTTTAATTTTGATTTAATAACTTGTATATTCAATGTTACATATTTAGGATACGTTGTCACGAATATAATGTCCGCCTTGCGCCCAGACAACCATTTTTTAGTTTAAGAACTTTCTCCATTTGTTTATCCAGTTCTTTTTTTTTAAGACTAATCTCATGGATGAGTCTGTTGAGGACCTCGACCTGATTGCCGGCGTCTGCATTTGTTTCACTGATAGTTAGTTCTTGGAATTAGGTTCCAGCCCATGAGTACTGGGCACCATGGGCGTTGTCTTCGGCGTCGCTGTTAACACTTAACGTGTTTGTATCCTTGTTTTTATTGGCTTTATGGCGTTAAGCCTTCAGATTTAGGTATATTGCATTTTAGGTACATTGCATTTTGCCTTCTCCGAAGCACCATTTGATTTACGTCCATATTATGGACCACGTGTTCTCACTTTTTTTATTGTTTTTTTTTTTTATTGCGCGAACGACCGATAGAAAATCACGTACAAAAGTTTATTTATCATACTGTGCACATACACAAAGAGGAACACTTCGTATGTCGGGTATTGGCACTAATTGTTTTTTAATTATTTTGGGTGTAGAGAAGTCCCAAGCGAACCCGTACTCATTTAAGACGTGCAACGCGGTTTAATTAAAAAATAATAATTTAATAATTTGCGTTGAACGGTTCATCAGCTATCATTTGTCGATTGTCGACACGTCTACTCCGGATGGTGGTCAATTTGGTACTGTCAATTTACCATGACATTATTCGACACGTGAACTTCATGAAAATGCCAACGTTAAACTACTAGAATTCTTTATTGACAAAACCAATCGTAACTTTTTCGTAAATTTTCTGTTTCTGACAATGTTCTCGTTTCCCGTCCTGCGTTATCCTAGATTACTACTTACGTACTCTGTTTATGAAAATTCTATCTGGGTCATTATTACATTAAAATAATCGGAAACATGTGCAATATTAATCTTAAGATTCAGATAAGTGTTGTTTCTTGTAGTTGTTATTACTATCAAGATTTAGGCCCCGTGAAATAGTCAGGAGAAATCCCTGGCCATCTTTCGTGGCTTGGCTGATGGACCGGTTCGAGAAAAGGTTGGTTAGGTGGTAGTCGGTCCCAAGGTAAGATACCACCCCGTCACGCTGTACATTCCGCGATATCGCCGAGAGAAATCTTCGACGGTGTTTCGGATGTGTGGCTGATGGCCCAGACTGACACGGAGATAAGTCATGATGGTACCTTCTGATATAAAGAATTCCGGAGGTAAACTAGTCTCCCATTCGGATCTCCGGCGGGACTATGTCAGGGGGAACATAATCCAGATATCATGATAAATAATGGAACTTTGAGAGATTCGTCATCGCATAACCGGGCTCGCTCTCGAGGCTCTGCCCACGCTCAACTAGTGACGGCATTTTGTAACATCAGGGGCATCGGCTTCATCAATAGCAATGTAAACGCCGCCCACTAATATTTGCAAACAACGAAACCTAATATCCTTGGCCTAACTGAGACTCAGGTCGATTCGTCAACTGATTCGACATATCTTCGTTGCTCAGGATACAACTTACATTCGAGATTCCGTTTTAAGGGGGGAGTCTGCGTCTTCGCCCGGTCCAATCTGGCTTGCCAGAGGATGGAGGCGTTGGAACCCAATAATATGGACATCATATGGTTGAGTCGTGCTGAGGAATTCCGTTAAATTTCTTTGTTGTCTTTACCGCTCCTCGAATGATGATCGACCGGCGACATTTTTCGAACATCTTTCACATACCGTCGACTGGATACAGATCAACCACCCAGCTTCTGAAATTTGTCATCCTTGGCGATTTTAAAATCCACAATTCTGGCTGGTTGTTACATTCTAACAGAACCCACGAGGCAGGGAGGCTGGCGGAGATGTTTGCTGTAAGTGGCAACTTGACTCAATTCGTGGGGGAGCCAACGCGAGTGCCGGATGCACGAGGCGGTTATGCGAACACCCTGGATATATTTTTGACATTCGAACCGAGTATTTATACCGTAGAGGTTTCTGCGGCATTGGGAAACTGAGATCACTGCTTGGTATCTGTCGCGCAAGCACTTGCATATCAAGCGAATAACCGGCCTAGGCAGCTTCGCCATGTATGGAAGTATGGGGCTGCTAACCGGGACGATTTGCGAGATTTCTTCGCATCCTTTCCATGGTCGGAGGTGTGCTTCGGAGACTCCGATGTTAACGTTTGCGCGGAGTCGGTATAAGAGATTATTCTTCTGGGGAGGGAGATGTATATTCCACATTCCATCAAACGAAGTTCATCTGATAAACCTTGGTTTGATAAAAAATGCGAGCTGATTACAGCGGCAAAAAATAGAGCTTTTAAGCAATGGCGCTCCAATCCCACTGATGTTAACAGAGCGAATTTTGTTAGAATCAGAAACGCGTGCAACCACGCGATTGATACCGCGAAGAAGGCTCACAACGACAGGGTGATCAATAAGGTCCTTCGGTGCCCAACTGGTTCGCGCTCCTTCTGATCAATGGCAAAAGCTATCAGTGGTAACTTCGCATCCTTCTCTTTCCCTCCGTTGGTGACGGACAGCGGGACGTTAGTCACGAGTTCAAAGGATAAAGCTAATGTGTTCGCGAATTTATTTTCCGCGAATTCAAACCTCGATATCTGCCTTTTGGAGCCACCTGTGATCTCGCCGGTACGGTCTTAGATGCGGGATGTGAGGTTTCGTCCGCGCACTATTCAACGCATTCTACGTGAACTGGATTGTAGGAAGGCAACCGGCCCGGAAGGAATACCAGCAATAGTCCTTAAGAACTGTGCTCCAGAACTATCGCCGGTTCTTGGCAGACTATTCCACTTATCTTATGCACGGTGGACATTTTCTACCTGTTGGAAAATCGCCCGAGTTCAGCCAATCCCTAAAGACGGGAAAAAAGTGTTCGCCACAAAATTATCGTCCGATAGCATTACTGTCTATGTTATTTAAGTTGATAGAAAAAGTTATCAACACTAAGCTAATTAAGTATTTGGAGTGCAACGGACTTCTGAATGATCGTCAATGCGGATTCCGTGGCAGACGGTCCACGGGAGACCTTTTGACACTTATAACCGATATATGGACATCTGCGATTGAACGGTATGGTGAGTCAAGGGCGGTCGCATTGGATATCTCCAAGGATTTTGACCGCGTCTGGCATGGGACATTGCTGAGCAAACTTCGTTCGTATGGACTTTCCCAACAGCTTTGCGACTGGACGAGGAGCTTCCTCGAGAATCGATCGGTCCGGGTTGTTGTGGACGGCGAGTGTTCGGATCTGTATCCTGTTAATTCGGGGGTGCCCCAAGGTTCTGTTTTGGCTCCAACCTTGTTTTTGCTTCACACAAATGATTTGTTGGAAACAACGGATAACAAAGTGTTCAGTTTTGCGGATGATAGTATGATTGTTTCCTCCTTTTCGAGTGTTCGGCTGATTGGTGCATCTGCGTCGCATCAGCTGAAATGTAGATTGATTGACTCTCTGAATCAGGGTCTAAATAGGGTCCTGCAGTGTGGAAGAACCAATCTCGTCGACTTCAACGCAGCGAAGACACAATATATGTTACAACATTCACATAGAAAAGTGGATCATCGGTTCTAAAGCTGATGATGAATGGCCGGGCCCTCGAGGCTGCGGAAAGTTTGAGATTGCTCGGCGTCACGGTCTGTGGGAATGTATCACGGCAAAAACACGTGTTGAGTATAGCCAGGTCAGCCTCAGGAAAACTGAGTTATCTTTTTAGAGCCAAGAAATATTTTACTCTGGCCCAACTTCTTCTCCTATATAAATCCCAAATTAGAACCGCGCTCGAATATTGCTCTCATGTTTGGAGCTCGGCTCCTAAACATACCCTCGACCTACTTGAGAGCATACACAGACGAGCGATCCGCCTGATCGGGGACTCGGCGCTGACGTCGGCACTACAGTCGCTATCACATCGAAGGCGCGTAGCCGACCTCTGTCTGTTTTACAGATATTATCACGGGTATTGTTCTTCGGAGATTCTTGGTATTGTTCCACGCAAGTCGGCTTATATGCGGTCCACAATCCGGCGGATCGCACCTATTTGTGGTTCATCTCCCGACGGCGCGAACATCCCTGCATCAGAACTCGTTCCGTTATAGAGCGGGGAAGCTGTGGAACTCCCTTCCCACGAGAGTGATCCCGGAGCGTTACAACCTGCAACTGTTCAAGAAGAACTGCAACCGTTTTTTGATGGCATCTCGGGGCGCCCACTCGGCGCTATAGGTTCGCCGCTCCCGAGAGAAGTCTAATAATAATAAAAACAAATTGTTTTGGGTAATAGTGTAATTTTTTTAAAATTATATTAAAGCCATACCTCAATTTATTTGAGGATCATTGGTCGAGAGCAATATCTGAAAATATATCAACAATGAATCTTATACCTGTTAATTATATATATGAAATATATATCTCCTAACAGATTGGCTGCTTAGATACCTGTTCCAGAATTATTGAATCTGATATTTCAATTATTTAATTTCTGTAGGTAGTTGTTATCAATACGAGTATAACTTTGGACTGAAATATATAGCTGATGCATTTTTCACTGAAATAGTGAAGAGAGCTACAAAGGAACTATTAGCTTCGCCTGTTTAATTTCTAACACAATTGCGGTTACTGGCCTGTAACGAAGCGTTAATTTATTTATTTCGATTTTTCTCTTAAGAGCGGCATTTATTTAAATCAAATTATGCAAATTAACACAACAAGGAAAACGAAGATGTGACGCACTTGGTGACGCCATGAACCAACATCTTAGTAAACAAACAAGTTAGTCGCGAATGCAAATTACAAGACCATCGCCAAGGTTTATACAGTCAAATAAGTTCTTAGATCAGAACAGAGAGTCTAGTCCGATTAGTATCAATTTCGGCTAGAAAAGTAACAGATCTGATGAAATTCGTTAAAATTCTCTAAAACACCTACCAAAAGGTGGAAGCAAAGTTTTAACTTAGGTGTATAGAGCCAAATGTAACCGGGAATTTGGAGCTTAGGCGATGAACGTCTTGTGTGAAATGTTATTTATCGTGTTCTTCCCAGTGATCATTTATAAAACATACTGTGAAAGTTTTATGAATTGTAGTGATGAATTAGACAGCATAATTGAATATTTTAATTGGAGTGACGTTAGGTTAGGAAATTTTCGAGACATTGAGAGAAATTTGGTATTCCATTATTACAAGTAAGAATTAGAATGCTATTTATAATTAAAGTAAAACCAAAATAGTTTTGCATCAAGTTTACTATGCAGTCACAGGAATGTGTTGTTTAGCCGTTTTTAAGCAAACGACTTTTTATTTATTATTATTTAAATTCTAAATAAATAATTTTTTTATTAATATTGTTTTCTGTGAGAATAGAAAAGTTATAGAAATGGTGTGTACGGGAAGGCGATTTGGATTGCAAAATACGAAGTGTGGCCATAAAATAAATTGTGCGTTTGTTCTAATAACTACGCAAATACCATAATCGACATCTGTGGATCGGGAGGTCTTCTCTCTCGATTGTTGTGCCCATGTAGTCTGACCTTGGTCTTCGTTTGTATAATCCCGACCCATACTAAAAAATGATTAGTGCTGCAACAGAACTACTGATATTGTATATGAAACATGGAATAAGTGATACTGTTAGTTATCTTTTATTAAAAGAAGTGTATGATCGTGAAAGTTTACTACGTGCGCAGAATTGTGATTAATTTAAGCATTTCAAAAAAATATGATGCGTGCCCGACTCACCGTTCCATATCAAAAACCGATATATGTATTTAAAAAAAAGGTAATCTGACTTAAACTGGCCGGCGGTTAACTATTCGTTGGGGAGCGTTGCTCTTGAGAGGCATACTATATCTGAGGAAGTGAAGTCCTCTCCTCGTTGAGAAGCTGTGGGTAGTGTTTAACTAGTGCACCTGCACGGGCGCGGATTCAGAAAACACACACAGATAGATCGCGAACGCCCACTGAATAATGCTGCAACTGCTCTCCAAAGGTCAAATAAAACGCGTCACGTTCGATGAAAGAATCTTTATTAACACACTGATTTAACTTCTTTTTTTGTTTTATTTGGCACAAGTTTCTTTCACCTATTTAGTTCCTTAATTTCTTTCTCATTGGTGACAAGAGTTACGCGGTATTTAAACGTCTCGCATAAGGACAGACTTCAACACACGCTTGATACTGGATCACGCACAAGACAAAAAGATATTATTTTTTTTCCGACTCCGTATATTCAAAAAAACTTAATAGCGTATAGTGCGTGTACACTCTTTTGACGCTGAAATCTGACTCAAAATGTAATGTACATTTTTCAGTTCGATGCCCGCGAATTTCATCGATATGGGAAGATTGTGTCTGTGTGCGTACAGCACAAGTACGTTGCCCTTCAGCCTGGATATCGGCAACGACGAAAGTGCACCTAAATAAACATGGGCTGGTGCAATGAATTGGTATTATGGAGATATGCGATGGAGAAAAATCGCCGAAGGGAGAAATAGGTTTCTGTGTCTTAAATAAACAGAAACGCTATTTCGAGGGCCATAAATCTTTGATGACCTGCGCCTGAGAACGAAATAGGTTTTTTTTTTTGCTTCAAAATACACAAAAACGCTATTTCAAGGGTCGCGATGATATGCACATCGTGTTTACTTAGGCGTTCATGCTAATGCCATTGTAGGCTATAGATTCTTTTGTGGCGATAAGCAAACCGATGGTTTGCTCGCCTATGACCTAGGCTATGGTAGCTTTTGTTTGCTTTACAGGCCGGACCATCGTTAGCATGATTTGGGTTATGATTGTCTAACGTCAATCATATTAGTGCCCAAATCCCATGATCGGTAGATAACCGACAAAGGAAATTGGTCGCAAGTGTTGCGAACCATGGGACTGGGGCAATAAATGGATATGAACCGTAGCAAGAAACCATCGCCTTCAGCTATGTCAACAATTACGCTGGCTAGCTAGTATTTATCTATTATAATTGCTGACAAACCGAGCCGATGGAGATATGGTACGGATCATAAACGGAAAAATTCAGTGTGATGCATGCCTTAAGATTTAACTTTCAGGTGAAAGAGAATGAAGGGTAGCTTACGCTGCCCCAAAATTGTAGGTAGGTATGGTGGGTTGGAAAGTAGTTAATTTAAGAGGGTGGGCGGTTCCTTGGGAATGTATTAAAGAACCGCCACAAAGCCACCACCATTTGGAAGATGTTCGATCTTTGGCTGATTTATCTCTTTCACTGATCGCCGTGCTAAAACGCATGCGGTCTGGGGCATTGGAGATATCACTATTATGGGGAATTCGTTTGTCCCTGCCACCACGGAGAGTGTGGTAAATAATCGGGACTCCATGCACGTCTTGCATAAGGCCTTTTTGATCCAAGAAAAGAAACGCTTCTGGGGGAATGAACCCATTCTGGAGGGTATTCTCCAGATACATAACGTTGGGATAAAATGCTCCCGCGATAAGATTATTGTCTAGTACTTTGTTTCGGACTTTCTCGAAGATTCCAGTACTGATTGTCATATGCGCCACAATAAATATATATATATATATATATATATATATATATATATATATATATATGAAATAAGTCATATATTAGAGGGACTCCTCGTTTACATCTATATGTATATATTATTATTACAATTTTTTTTTTCGTTTTTTTTTTTTATTATTATTATAACAAACAAAAACTTCAAAACGAAACGAATAAAACATAAAATAAGAAATACAAAATAAAATAAAATAGCTACACAAAAGTAATGGGGAAAGACGGACAGAGGGTGGGGGGACAAGAGGAAGGAGAGCGTTGCTCTTGAGAGGCATACTATATCTGAGGAAGTGAAGTCCTCTCCTCGTTGAGAAGCCACCACCATTTGGGAGATGTTCGATCCTTGGCTGATTTATCTCTTTCACTGATCGCCGTGCTAAAACGCATGCGGTCTGGAGCATTGGAGATATCACTATCATGGAGAATTCGTTTGTCCCTGGCACCACGGAGAGCGTGGTAAATAATCGGGACTCCATGCACGTCTTGGATAAGGCCTTTTTGATCCAAGAAAGGAAACGCTTCTGGGGGAATAAACCCATTCTGGAGGGTATTCTCTAGATACATATCATTGGGATAGAATGCTCCCGAGATAAGATTATTGTCACTGCACATTGCCCTTGCTGTGTGACCACGAATAATTTTAATTATGAAATTGTCTATCCTATTTAGCCCTGATTTGTTATACAGGATTTTGTTGGGATCTAATTTTTTGTATTGCGACTCTGGTGTTCTAAAAAGTGCGAGGCAGGAACGCAAACACTGCCGTTCGAACACACGAAACTTCTCCATATAAAGTGAAGATATATTATACCATACTGGACAGCCATACATCAAAACTGGTCGGAAGAATGCCGAGTACGAAATTATTTTGACTCTGGGGTCAAGAAGACTACTCCGGAATAGACTTCTTGTCATAGAATATGCGCTTTTAGCTGCGGAGAGGGACGCTGCTACGTGCTTGTCAAAATATAAATACTGGTCTAGCCAGATACCAAGGTATCTAACTACAGTTTTCACTTGCAGTGGAAGGTTATTGTTACCTACAATAGAAAAGTGTTTCCAGTTGTATTTTGTATCCCTCGAGGCCCTGGATAGGGGCGTTCTGAAAAGGATAGTCTCGGTTTTCTGGAAATTAATCTTTAATTTCCAGTCGTCGCAAAATTGTTTTATTTTGTTGAAGTCATCTTGAAGGTGCCTATTGATGACGTCTATTTTTCGTCCTGTTCTGTACACCACTATGTCATCGACGTACGCAATGGCGTTTTCGAGAGAACTCACTAGATCACCAGTGTAAATATTGAATAGGATGGGAGAATTCACAGCTCCCTGCTGTAAGCCATTTTTAATTTGGAAGGTCTTGTTGGAGAGTATGTACCCGCATTTCACCACAAAATGTATGTCCATTATCATATCATAAATGATGTATAACAGATATTGCGGCATACCCAGGTTTGTTAACTTATAGACAAGTCCTTCTAACCATACGGTGTCGAAAGCCTTTTCAAAGTCAACCAAGCAGGCGCCTGTACATTGTCGCTTTGCCTTGTTCCACTGTATATCGCAAACAAGTTTCGTCGCTGCATGAACTGTATCATGTCGCGCTCGAAAGCCAAACTGGTTGTTGAGGATGATATCGTTTTTATCACACCAACCTATAAGTGCTTTGTTTATAATTTTTTCGAATACCTTGCTGATGTTGGGAAGCAGGCTGATCGAGCGCAGATTATCTGGATTGCTCTTATCCTTACCCTTTTTGGGGATAGGGTGGACTACTGCAGTCTTCAAATGGGTTGGATAGTGTGCATTGTTTAGAGCATTGTTAAACAAAGTAGTGTATATGTTCACTGCTTCGCGAGGCAAGTGCCTTAGAACCACATTTGGAATGGTATCTATTCCAGATGATTTCTTATTTTTTATTGAGCTAAGTGTGTTTCTAAGTTCATCCTTGCGCACAAACATATTTGTATTTACATTTCTGACGGGAGAATCCGCTCTATTATTTTCGCCGAATGTGATGAAACTATGGTTTTCATATCGCCAGTTGTGAAGTTGATTGCGCAGCGAGCAATGTCTTTGACGAGCATTGCTTTCAATTTCAGTGCTAGCACGAACTGATTCGTTAACTCTGTACACTGCTTCGAAACAGGCTCCAATTGAATTCGCTTTCTTTTACGGATCTTCGACTACTATTACTTCATCATTGGAGTTGATGTGCTCTAAGGTGAGTCCCGCGTTCAGCAATTCTCGGGACTCCGTGGAATTCGGAGACATATTTTCTTGATTTGTGAAAACATGTTCGGTCCGTTTGCTTGAACAGCTCGAATTCTGTTGCTCCACTCCTCATTTATTACTGCTCGGTAATTATCCCGGATCAGTTTTTGACGATTTTTAATCAAGGACTTGATTGTTTTGATTTTATTGCTATTTGGGTCACTGAACTGCCTATAGCACAATTTCAGCTTTGAGAGCAGGGTGCTCTTTTGCCTATACAAAGCATCGATAGTTGCATTTCTGTATCGGTGGGTATAGCCATCCATATGAGCTACTTTGGGGATGGAACGATTCATTATGTTAGTAACAATATCGTTCATAGTTAGGAGGTAATGATCGATTTCATCATTACGGAGGTTTCTATTAGTCGGTGGGTCTATGCCAATGTTGCGTATTTCTCTTTTTACTATGCGATCGAAACGCGACCAATGTGCTTTTCGAGACTCGAAAGAGTGTACCTGGTCGTACTGCTCAAGTACATGGTACTCGTTTGGCACGTGTATTACGGCTCCAAGTCCGTAATGGCCGCGAAGACAATTTCGTGTAGTTACCTCGGTATCTGGTAACTGAATTCGATCATTTGTCATTAGTAAATCCAGGAAGGAGTTACCTCTTGGGTAAGACGGTGTACTTGTAGCGTACAATTCTAGTTTATGCTCGATCGCATTTGTTTGCCACCAATCAAACAAGACATTGCCTCTGGTGTTCAAGGTCAGATTGCCCCAGGCACTGTGCTTGGCGTTAAAATCACCTGCCATTAAAAAGTAATTGTTTTCCGAATCTAACTTGAGACTTCGGAAAGGCGTATCGATTTCACAGATAAATTGGGTACCTTGAACAGATAATCAGGAGCGTAAGCAGCGACTATATATAGATGCCTTTGACTTTTTAGAGGAATGTCTATAATGCATGCCTCTAGCGCCTGGAATTTGTGTACTTCCGTGCTGTAAACGACCTTATGGTGAAGACCTTTCTTAACTAAGATAGCGACCCCACCCCCTCGAGTAGAGTGTGGTCGATCTCGTCTAATTATGCTATAATTTTTGTAGTCCATTTTGTGCCTTTGGTTTAGCTTAGTTTCGCTAGCCAAGAGCACATCTGGGCATTCGGCTTGGAGCAGATTGCCTAAATTATCCCTTCTTTCGATGTGGATTAGTGAATTTACATTCACAGCTATAATTTTTAGGTTTAGTTCAGACGGAGGGTTGAAGATTTTGATGTGGAGAGTAATTTGAGAACAGGGTTGAATAGAGAGTATCTATTCGTGCTCTTTGTCCTGTGTTTTTTGAAATTCGGCAAATTGTCCTTGCATGGTTAATAACATTGTTATTATTTCTGAATGTGCCTCTGGTGCAGGCATTTTCCCATTACTATATGTATGTTCCATGGATGCTGGTTGCTTAGGAGCACCGGCCATTTGTGCATATGACACACAAGGAGCCACGAAATTTTTTCTCTTCTTCAACTTGTTTCTTTTTGGATTCCAATTTTAATTTCATTTGTTGAAATTTAGGACATCCTCTAAAATTAGCAGTGTGACTTGTATTTTTACAGAGGACACGGGACAGTGTTTTCCTATCTGGAAGCTGTTTCTTGCCCAAGGGGCATTCACCAATGATATGGTCGGAGAGGCACTTTACGCACCTGAATTGCATGTGGCAGTTTGATGCCGCGTGCCCGAAGCGTTGACAACGCATACATTGCAATACGCGATCGATTTTTCTAATTTTTTCCCAACTTATTGTTTGGTGGTTGAGGTGTTTGATGTATCGGAGAGCATCAACTTTACTGTTGGGACTCAGTGCTACAATAAAGAAAGGTAATTTGCAATTACGTTTTCTGGAGTTGGCGATAGAGAAGGGATTCACACCTGTAAATTTTAAATTGTCGGTTTCGACATTTTTTAATTCCTGTAATACCTCCTCAGGGGAAAAACATGGGTCAACTCCTTTTAGGAGCATGGAGATTATTTTTTCCGATTTCGGGGTGTACGTGTAGTACTCGCTTTTTGTCCTACCCAAAGCAGTCATTACTTTGCGATAACCTTCAATATCATCGCACATTAATTTTATTTTAGAATTATTAATTTTTTTGTTTTGAAATTTTTCCAAGTTAACTCACCTAATTTTATAACGTCCTTTGTTTCCATGGACGTAAGTATTATAGGCGGAGCCTTTTCCTTTTTGTTGGTTACGATGTGTTGGTTTGTTTGCTGCTTCTGCATCTCCTTTGTTTGCTGCCTTTTGTTTGCTTCCTGATGTTGTTCCTGATTTTTCCGTTGTGTTGTTGTATTTTCTTGGCTTTGTTGTTGCTGCACCAGGTCTTTTAATTTGAGGATTGCTTCTCTTTGTTTATTGAGTTCCTCTTTTTTTGTGTCAATATCCGCAAGGAGTTTTTCTTATTCCGCCGGATCTGTTACAGTACCTGTGATATTGTTGTCTTCATCAGCAGGTAATTCGATTTCACTTGGGTCAAGGTCAACCAATTCGTTGAATTGGTTGCCTGCTCCTGTGTATTCGTTTTTCTTTCCTTTTGCAGTTTTTTCGCCATTCGTATTTGGCTTGTGCCGCTTTGTTATAATACTCGGCTGCCGCTCGAGTCGGATCCGTGTCATCGCTTTCAGGTCTGCCTGGCCCCTTTTCATGAAAGGCGACGAGCTCTTTAGCACTTTGTTTGTTTCCATAATTTTTTTTTTTTTTTTTTTTTTTTTTAAATAACCGCTCTCAGTGGCGGACACACGGTGTAATCCACACTTGTACACTTACACTCGCGCGTGGAATTTATTTATTTTTTTTTTCTTTCTTTTCTTTTGCTTTCTCCTGTTGTCAGATATACGTCTTATCTCTTTGACGTGCTGGTAACGACTGCTGTTATACAATTGTTTACATGTATTTATTACACATTTTACAAACATAATTGCATATGTGAATAACTATTTGAATATTATAGATTTTAATATTGATAGTCTTCCTGGAAAAGATCAGAAAACCAGGATTGTTATTTTTTAATTTAATTTAATCTAATACATAACTTAACTTAATCTAGCTTAACCTTGTTGGAGACGGAGCAGCACACGACGGCCGACTAGCAGCACACGACTGCCGACTGGCAGACTGAGCATCGCACATTTATACTCTGGCTCCTTGTTCCTGTGACAAAATGCGAACGAGGGAAAGGAGACAAAAAAGCGAATATAAGCAGCGGTAGTTGTGGAGTTGGTATCAGTACAAGTCAAGCAGTCAAACGCTGCACATCAACATAGATAAGAAATTAACGGATAGATGGTTATATTTAAATAAACTTGAATTCATAAATCGAGTTTACAAATTGGTCCTTCGAGCCGGATCAAGTCATCGAGGGAAACACAGCAGCTGCCGACTGGACAACACAAGCTGTGCAACGTGGGATCCAAGCGTTTCAACTACAACGCATTGAAGCACACCCACTGCGACCAAGCAGACAGACGGTCGTGCAGCCTAACCAGCCAGTAGCAAACAGCAGCGCACTCAGTTGCGTAAGCTACAGCCGATCCACAAGCATCGGATTCAAGTAGCTACTGGCAATTTCGATCCACAAGCATCGAAAGGAAGGCAGCTGAACCACAATGGCTACCAGTGATTCGCCAAGCAAGGCAATGGCGGATCAGACTGTTCCGGCAAGCAAACGAAGACGAGGAGTCCTTAAGGGATTCCTCACGCGTTTGGAGGAGTTCGCGACCAAGGCGAATGAAGTGACCAGAGAGGAAGTCGCATGCAGACTAAGCAAGCTGGAAGACGCGTTTAAATCCTTTGAGCGCCTCCAGGAAAGCATCGAGGAGAACGATCCGGACCTGGACATCGACAGGGAGAACGAGGAACGAGCAGCCTTCGAGGAACGATACTTTTCGCTGCAAGGCAGACTCACCCAGCGTTTGAACGTGTCAACAACAAGCATGGACGCCACCGCATTGGATACTTCAGGAGACACCCTGGGAACGGCACCTACTACAACGTTAACAGCGGAGCAACCAGGAATGGAGAGGCTGCTTGACACCATGAATGCCAGCCAGAGGCTCATAAACAGCTTGGTGGAACAACTGGGTACGCGATCCACGGAACCGACAGCAACGGATTCTACGAGTGGAGCGACCACCCGAGCGGTCAAATTGAAGCATATCGACGTGCCTACCTTCGATGGGGATTACCAGCAGTGGGTAACGTTCCGTGACCTGTACCAACCACTCATCCACGACAACCCCCAGTTATCAGCAGTCGAGAAATTCCAATTTCTCCGGACTTCGTTAAGAGCGGACGCACTATCAGTGGTTCGCAATGTTCCGGTCACGGCGGCAAACTATCTGGAGGCCTGGGCTGCACTGGTCACGCGCTATGACAAGAAGAAGCTCATCGTGGATGCACATCTACGAGCACTAATGACGATTCCAGCTATGCAATCACCAGGTGCTACGGAGTTCCGCAGATTCATCAACGGCCTCTTCGAGCAGGTTCGGGCTTTGCGAGCCTTGGAGCTACCAGTGGAGCACTGGAGTTGTTGGCTAGTTTTCACCACAGTCGAGAAGCTCGATAGTGAGACTAGGCAGTTATGGGCTCGAGAAACAAGCAGGAACGAGATGCCGACATTCGAGGAGCTGACTGAATTCCTGGAAGCCCGCCTCACTGAGCTAGAGAGCCTCCCGACAGCGAAGAACTATTCAAAGGGTCACTTTGTTCGGGACAGAGGTATAGCAGCCGGCCCACCCAGGAAGGCGTACTCGGCAATCACATCACCAGGGACGGCTAAGTGCCCCAGATGCGCGCAGCCCCATCCATTGTTCCGATGCAGTGCATTCAGGAATCTCTCAGCTCTACAGCGAGATCAGTTTGTCCGCGGCCACAAACTATGCAGAAATTGCCTCAGCCCCGACCACAGCATTGACAAATGTGAGAGAGGTAACTGTCGAGAGTGTAGCGGACGGCACAACTCTCTGCTGCATCAAGCCGTAGACGTTCCGACGTTATCACCAAAGGTTGGACCATCAGAGGGATCTTGCGCGACAGTACAAACCCAGGATTCACTACTACCTACAGCAATAGTAACGGTGATGGACGACAGAAACCAGTTGGTTCCTTGCCGGGTGCTGCTGGACTCAGGCTCGACCACATCCTTAGTCCGAGAATCATTCATTCAGCAGTTGGGCCTGCGACGCACGCAGGCGAAGGTGAAGATAAGTGGCATAGGGGAAGCGAATCCACAACTCAGCCGAGGAAAGGTCGAGATGCTGCTGAAAGGCCGAACAGGGGAAACAAGTATTCGGATAACGGCATTGGTGATGGGACGATTGACTTCGGATCTGCCGTCAAGGTCACTGGAACATGGCTGGAGAAGCTTTTCATCGCTGGCGTTGGCCGACCCGCTATTCCACAAATCAAGACCCATTGACTTGTTGTTGGGTTCGGACACTATCTTCCAGATCCTGCGCGATGGACGACTGATGGATCCCGATAGTAAAATGATGGCGCAGAACACCATATTCGGCTGGGTAATCGCAGGGAGTGGACCAGCTCTGCTCGATCAGGAACAACATTGCTGCACTGTCACCCAACAAGTCGACCCATTAGAGGGTACACTGCCAATAAATATGCCTACATATAACGATGTCGGCAACTGTAAAGCTGCGAATGCGAATTATCAGCAAGCTCCTTATGTTCCGACATCGGTGTATCAAGGTGGAAATGAACTCGGTGTTTCTCCATCATCATCCACACAACCACAGCAACAAAAATTTCAAAATTATAATTCACCACCTGCTTCTAATATATCTCAGCAACCCTATTCCTCTGGTGCCACAAACACAATGACGGGCAATACGTACATAACCTCTCAAGTAACAAATGAACCACAGAGTTCTTATCAGGTATCTTCACAACCTTATTCAAATTCAGGGACTCCGCCGAATGGGCAAATGCAAATTCAACAACAACCACCACCACTGCAACAGCCACAATCGTTGCAACCACAAATTATTCAACAACAGTCTGTGCCACAACAGTCTATACCACAACAGTGTGTACGACAACAGTCGGTGCCACAACAGTCTGTACCACGGCAGTCTGAGCCACAGCAGTCTGTACCACAGCAATCAATGGCACAGCAGTCTGTACCACAGCAATCCATGCCACAACAATCTATGGCACAGCGGTATGTCTCTCATCAAACATTGCCATAGCCTATGACTCAGCAATCGGTGCCACAACAGCATATGACACAGCAAAGTATGCAGCAGCAATCTGTGCCGCAACAGTCTTTGCCCCCACAACCTATGGGGCAGCAATTCATACCCCACCAATCTAAAGGCCATCAAAGTTATGTACCGACTGCGTCAAATCCAGCGGATTACTTATCAAGGGGCCTTAAAGCAAATGAGCTCACCGGAGCAGAGTTGTGGTGGCGAGGACCCGCCTTTCTGCGAGACAAGGAGCTGAAGTTGCCCCGGACGCCCACTTACCAAGTCCGAAAGGCGGACACCGGAACGCCGGTAGATCTCGAGGAGCGAAAGGAATCGTGCTTCGTAATCCAGCAAGAGGAGCTGTCCATAACAAGGAGATTCTCCAGCTTCGCTCGAACGGTGCGAACAGTAGCGTGGCTGAAGCGGTTCATCGACAACAGTAGCTGCAAAGGGGACGGCAGGTCAGCAAGGCGGTCGGGCGTTCTCGATGCTGACGAAGTGAGGGTGGCCACACGCATCATATTGCGAGCGGCTCAGACCGAATCGTTCGAGACGGACCTAGCGGCCATTAGAGCCGGGAAACAATTATCTAGACGAAGCGAACTGGTTGCGCTCGACCCATTCATCGATGACCGAGGTATCCTCAGGGTGGTCGGAAGACTAGAGGCAGCAAGGATGCAATACGAACGCCGACATCCACCAATCTTACACCGACAGCATCACCTTGCAAAGATCATAGTGAGGGATTTGCACTTGAGACTGATGCACGCTGGAAGCCGGTTACTGCTCGCCGCGGTGAACTCCCGGTACTGGATCATAGGGAGTCGAGGACTTGTCCGGAGGGTCATCGCTGAATGCACGGTTTGCGTTCGTCACAAGGGACGGGTGCTATCTCAACAAATGGCCGCATTGCCAGCCAGTCGGATAAATCCCGCACGGCCATTTAGTAACACCGGCGTCGATTATGGAGGTCCTATCACTCTTCGGACATGGAAGGGACGCGGCGCGAAGCGAGTCAAAGGCTACATCTGTCTCTTCGTGTGCTTGGCAACCAAGGCAATACATCTCGAGGCGGTTAGCGAGCTGTCCAGCGAGGCTTTCCTGGCAGCATTAAGGAGATTTCTCGCGCGTAGGGGTTTTTGTCACACTTTATGGAGTGATAATGGTACCAATTTTGTTGGGGCATGCCGAGAACTGCGAGAAGTTTATGAGCACATAAACCGTAAGGCTACCCAGGACCGGATCATGACGGAGTTGGCCACCAACGGCATCACTTGGAGATTCATTCCCCCGGCAGCCCCCCACTTTGGTGGCTTGTGGGAGGCAGGAATCAAGTCCGTGAAGCATCACCTGAAGCGAGCTATTGGAAATGCGTTTCTGACGTTCGAGGAGCTCACTACCGTGTTGGCCCAGATCGAGGCTTGTCTGAATTCCCGACCGCTGGTCGTCCTGCCAACAGAGCCTGGCGACCCCGAGGTGTTGACCCCCAGTCATTTCTTAGTTGGAGGACCGGCTATGAGCGTCCCGGAAGTCGATCCGGGAGAGACAACAATCACTTGGCGGTCCAGATGGAAGTACTTGCAGGCGTTGCATCGAGCATTTTGGTACCGGTGGAAGAACGAATACCTCCACACGTTGCAGGCTCGCAACAAATGGTATCATCCGGAACCAAACCTAGGAAATCCGGTCGTGGTGCTTCTGAAGGACGAGCAACTATCTCCGACCTATTGGCCCATGGAAAGGGTTATCGAGCTTCATCCTGGCAAAGATGGCAAGGTGCGGGTGGCAACCGTAAAGATTCAGGGGGGCACCCTTAAGCGACCCGTTACGAAGTTAGTACTACTCCCGGTTGCAGAGGATGAGACGGTTGAACCGACAGTTCAAGGTGGGCGGAATGTTGGAGACGGAGCAGCACACGACGGCCGACTAGCAGCACACGACTGCCGACTGGCAGACTGAGCATCGCACATTTATACTCTGGCTCCTTGTTCCTGTGACAAAATGCGAACGAGGGAAAGGAGACAAAAAAACGAATATCAGCAGCGGTAGTTGTGGAGTTGGTATCAGTACAAGTCAAGCAGTCAAACGCTGCACATCAACATAGATAAGAAATTAACGGATAGATGGTTATATTTAAATAAACTTGAATTAATAAATCGAGTTTACAACCTAATTAATATTATAATATGTTAAATATGTAATGTAAATTGGGGAATATAGGGATTGGTGGTTAAGGTGGTAGGTTGGCGGGGGTTATGGTCAGTTAAAGTATAGAGTGGGGTAACACTTTCCGGTTGTTCGTTAAAACACAGTATGTTGAAGAATGGTTGTATGTTACTGTTGGCGACGTAACATACTAAGCCGAGGACGGAGCAGCACACAACCGCCGACCGGCGGATTTTTTTTTTTATTTACAGCATTTATTTGACCAAAAATTACGAGTTACAATAAGTAATACAGCTAACTTATAATAGATTAATTACATAATAAGTGTTTACATGTTATTTGTTAACATTTTTCAAACAGTTCTTTTTTGCATGTGATTTAATGGGATTTATAAATATTGGTAATTTTGTTTTTCCTGGAAAAGGTCAGAATAAAAACCAGGAACTCTGTTTATTTTAACTTAGCGTATTTAAAATTACCTAACATAACTTAATCTAACTTAATCTAATCTTATACACAATTTACAATATTTGATATTGCAATGGTAGTGGCAATTTGATGACTTAAAAATAATATTTACAATTTTGTTATGTGAATGTGGGGATAAGATCAGGTATGTTCTTTAAGGAGAGGGGTGTGGATAGTCGCGACGCTAGCGTGGGCGAGAGTTCTACTATCCACCCGCTCGCCGTTTATTATAAAGTTCCGCCGAACACCAAAAGAACCGAGTTCCAAGCACGATCACCAGCGGAACAACAATAGAAAAAATGAAACACCCGAATTTAGTTTATTGTTTTGCTTTAGGTAAAAATATTTATTTAAGCTTTAAAAATCAGTATAAAGATAACGGTGGCACTTAGTCAAAAGGAAACTCAACATCTGTATTCACTTTACACAAATACTGGTGGGAAAAGAAACGACTCCGACTTCGAACGGCACTCGACACAAATACCCGACTGGAACGTACGCATCTCCGCAGCTTTACGGAGAGCGGGAGCGACAACGACAACGACCTGCTCGTTCGGTGGATGTAAAATTACTCAACGATATTCATTCGTTGGCCCAGGGAATTCTGCCAGTGAAACTGGCTCTCTTACTTTAAGGGTGCATTTTCTCTTCCCAGAGAAACGTAGAGTATCTCTTTGGGGGAAGGCAACCTGATCTTCTAGCGAAGATCTATAATGGTACACTTGTATGTGTGAATGAAGATCACATTGGTTTTTTTATACACAAGGCCATGAAAACGAAACTGAAAACAAGAAAAGGAATGATGTGTATCAATGGAATGTGCGTTCGGCTAAGTAAACAAGCCGAATCTGATTGGGTGCTAATTTGGGTTTCTGTTTGTTCAATGCTGCTAGTCATGAGAAACAGATCCAGAAATATGGGAAGGCACAAAGATCGGATAGCTCATTGCCTAAGCTATGCATTGCAGGTGTAACGATACCCGCAATGCCCATGCACATGATGCTAATTGATTCTAGCTTATTTACCGGTAAATTGTATTGAATTCCTATTTGCATTTGCTTATGCTGTAGGATTTAATTGGTGCCAAGAGACGCGAGATGCGTATATTTGTTTTGGTCCCTGTTATGATGGTTACAATGTATGTAAACCAAATCATTTTGGGAATTCGTCTAGGGGGAAATGCACTTGGTGAGATTGGGATTCCTGATAAGTTAGGATTCTTACGGGAAATGTATGCGAAGAAATGCATGAAAGGTAAGAATTCTTTTACAGGTACTTTTAGGTTATATAAATTGGATCTATTTGATGCGTGAAGCATTTAAGGTGCTAATGCGATTGCATTAGCGAAACTTATAAGGTTGGGTTGAAGTTATGGGGGTTTTTCAGGTAAGCGAACCGTGGGGTTTGGCGGCACCGCTACGGTACTCCCCCCTCGGGGACGTAGTCACGAAAAAAAGGGTAGGGCCGAAGGGGTGCTCGAATGCGTGGTGCGCTGCTGGGAGGGGGGCTGAACGCGTGGAAAACCAGATGGCCCCACGTTCTTCGGGAGGCGCTGTGTGATTATGCAGGAGGAACAGTCGTGATGACAAGTTCCTGGTTATAAAATGGGCCTTTGTCGATAAATATGGTGGACGCGGATGTTACCGCTTGATGCCATCAAGCGCAGGGGTGTGCGGCGTGGTCCATTAGCTTGTTGTGGGCCGCTTGGACCAACAGGTTTATCGTCCGAGTAGGTCGGAACCTATCGAAAATCAGCTCGCGTCCGCAGTGACGAAGTAGCCCACGGTAACCCCAATTAGCACCCAATCAGATTCGGCTTGTTTACTTAGCCGAACGCACATCCCATTGATACACATCATTCCTTTTCTTGTTTTCAGATTCGTTTTCATGGCCTTGTGTATAAAAAAACCAATGTGATCTTCATTCACACATCAAGCGGTAACATCCGCGTCCACCATATTTATCGAGAAAGGGCCTTGTATCGACCCAGGGCCTTTCTATGAGCCAGGAACTCGTCACGCGAGTTCCCCCAACATTACCACAGCGCCTCCCGAAGTACGCAGGGCCACCTTGAATTCCAAGCGTACGGCCCACTCATCACAGCACCAACCATTCGAGCATCCCTTCCGCCCTACCTTTCTTTTTCGTGACTACGTCACTGGGGGGGGGGGGGGGGGGGGGGGGGGTGCGCCAAACCCCACAGTTCACTTACCTAAAAACCCTATACCTTCCATCCAATCATATAATTTCGCTAATGCAATCGCATTAGCAGCTTAAATGCTTTACGCATCTAGGATTATCTAAGTATAATCTAAAAAGTCCCTGTAAAAGAAAACTTACCTTCATGCATCTCTTCGCATATAATTTCCTGTAAGATTTCTTTTCTACCTTTTCAGGAATCCCAAAACCTATTCGGTTCCCAGGCAAATTTCAATTTCCCACACCTGCACCGCAATCTCCACCCAGCATACCTGAAACATTTCTTTTTACAAGGACATTTAATGCATACAACGCGTTAGATAAAATTCCTAGAAATAATTCTTTGAAGTGCATATGGCATCATGAATCCCAAGCCAGTCGGCACCCTTTGTCTGTGTTAAAATCCTATGTCGAACAGCTTGTTTTTACAGATGCCATAAATCATATTTCTACGCATGTAGATCCAACTCATCGTTTGTTTTTCCACTAACAAACAATATTCAATTTCTTTCCCTGCCGCAGCTAATTACCCGGCATATACAAAGGCATGCAAGGGATTCGTTCGGCCACCAATCCCATTAGCAGCTTTTTTCCCAACGTCGATAATAGCGACGACGCATCGCGTAAATAATGACCCACATTACCAACGGCGCATTTGGTCATATCTCCCTTTTGTCTTTACCGCCTGTCTGCTTCGTTTACCCATTGCCCTCGAGCACGTGTAAATAACACAGATCTGAACGATCGTACACATACCACCATGATCTTCATAACAAGATCTGGTTTCCTATTCTACCAAGAGAGACTTGACGTTTCTTTGGTGGTAGCTAAAAACGATATCGTTAGTGGAGAGGACACCACAATCGCACCCCATAAGCGAATCATCTCTGTGTAATGCAATTTGTGCTGGGGCACCACCGTGCTTCCGTTTCCCCAGGAAGAGTGGTGACCATTGTAGAGTTTAATAAAACAATCCAATTTTCAGTTTTCAATTACCGTTGCTTTATTTTTCGTAAAACGTTTTATTGTTAATTTATATACATCAGACACTAACCCGGATACACTGAATTCATCTTGTGTCCTCAGTCGCACAACACCAAAACCAAACTGACTCAATTGCCAGCCGCCATTCTGTTGTTTTTGTTTTACTTTTGGAAATTTAGAAAATGGATAACAAAAAGGAAATGAAAGGAAAGAAGGTCATAAATGCACTTCGGCAGGAAACAATAGATAAAGGATCTTGCGGATGTGCATTTATTCTCCTAGATGTTGATGCGCGATAAAATGAACATGTGGTTCGTTTTATGGCGCAATTTGTTTGTATTTCAATTTGAAAGATGTGAATATATATTCACTTTTCTGGGACCAAATTTGTGCAACCAAATTCTCAGGGGATCATAAAATTGCAGACGCGCATTTTATGATTCTCAATAATATTTGTTCGGAAATGGGACATCTGGTCCGCACATTTAATTTAGGGATTTTGGAGAGATATGCATACGGTAGGGCATTGGTTTTCTAGACCAGTTGTGACATCGTGTGTAAGTTTTAGTAACGCATGCCAAGTGGAGTGTCGCTCACGAAAGCCAAACTGAGAATTAGGGATGAGAGCGTTATCAATGGCAAACGAGAGAAGGTTTTGGTAGATCTTACATTCCAATATTTTGCTTAGGGTGTTCAATAAAAATATCGGACGATAGTTGGAGGTGTTATTGGAACTGCCGGACTTTTTAACGGGAATTACTCCGCAATTTTCCAGTTCTCTGGGAAATGTGAAGCATTTATGATATGGTTAAGAAGGACTTAAATGGGAAGTAGATTTGGCGGGCGAAGTCTTTTAAATAGACCATCTAGACCTGTAGATTTTTTGTTGGGTCGTGATTTTATGAACTTGATCAATTCATCTGTGTTTAGAAATGTGGTGGTATCTGAAGAGTGTGACGCCTTGTTTGTGTCGTTAAATTCTCCAATGAAAGTAGTATAAGATGCGGGTAATCGGTGTGAAATATATTCGTTGACAGTATTTCGAAAATTAGGGACTGAGAGGGCATCATTTTGTTGATGGATCTTTGAGAAGTGATCAGCGAGGCAATTGGCTATGTCCGTGTCGAATTGGATAAGATTGTTGTTGAATGGGTTGATGAGGTGATTGATTCGCGGTTTAAACTTCCGACCAGTTAGTCGGTTGATGTTTTTGTAGAGATCACGGTTGTGTTTGATATTGTTAAGTGTAGAGGTATAGGTCTGATCCGCGAACTTGTTTAAATGTTCATTTATTAAGGTGGTCAGGAGTTGGATCTGACTTTTAATAAAGGGGCAGAATCTTATATGAAGTTTTCGGCGGAGTTGTTTTTTGAGACGCAGCAATTTAATTAGGATGCTGCGCAAAGGTTTTCCTAAATGATTTTGAGGGATGGTGGTGGATGTATTGCTGGTGAGGGCATCCTTGAGGGTCTGCTCAATTTTTAGGGCTGCTCGATCGATATCAGCAGAGATTAGGTTAGAAGATTCAGGGATTTGCAAGTTAGAAAAACTTTCGGCGACGTCTCTATTGACCTTTTTCCAGTTAGTCTTGGAAAAGTTCGGGACAGGACTGTGTGAGTAGAGCAGTGCGAAGGAGGGAACTTTGATCGAGGTGTGAACGGAACCATGATCAGAGGGAAAGAGGAAGGATACTGTGGGGGAGGGGGGGCTCATTGAGTAGACATCAGCCGACTTGAGAAAGAAGTCAATTGTTGACCGCGTCGAGTTGGTGACACGAGTTGGCTGCAGTGGACTGTCGATATACGTATATGAGTGAGATGGGAGGAGGTCCAAAAGTTGGCAGCCGTATTTGTTATTCTTGACGTCGTTGAATGCTGTATGTCGAGCGTTCCAGTCTCCACCGATTATGAATGGTGCGGGGAGAGACAGTCTGATTATTTGAGATATGTCAGAGTCAGGGAAGTCTGGTTTTCGTGTTGGGTGGATGCAAACGGATGTTATTATGATTACTTTTTTGTTTTCACAAAAAAGTTTAACTGCCGTGTATTCCATATTGAAAACATTGGCGAACCTGATTTTGGTGAACTGAAGTTTATTATTTAGTAGGATGCCGGTACCTCCATGGGATCCAGTAGTTCTTGCGTTTGAAATAAATGTATAATTGGGGATGGATACTCGGGAATTGAACTTAAGCCACGTTTATGAGAGGACAAGAATGTCTGGGGAGAAGGTTTTAACACACAACCGTTAGTGTTGCTTACGGATGTTGGAGTATATAGACTCTGCGTTGAGGGCGACTATAGTTAGTTCAGACATTGAGGGAAAGAATAT
The DNA here is from genome assembly GCA_963931805.1 of Microdon myrmicae. NCBI lineage: Eukaryota > Metazoa > Arthropoda > Insecta > Diptera > Syrphidae > Microdon > Microdon myrmicae. The sequence continues at coordinate 96,738,939 of OZ007497.1, read as the reverse complement.
GGGAGGTTATAAGTGAGAGAATCTGACCTTTTTATCGATATCCGACATATGCTTCAATGTAGGAAGCATAGTTTGTAGACTCTTGATGTAGCCCATGATGTCCACGTTAAGGCCAATGGAGTTGGGGTTGGCCGACTGGCTGACTGAGGATCAATTTATACGAGTCGCTCTCTTTGTTCCTGTGACAATATGCGAACGAGGAAACGGGTACAAAAGAGAGAATAAAAGCAGCGGCAGTTGGGGAGTACGACCAGTACAACGCAAGCACCGAGCAACACTATAACGCCCGTCATCCAGAGCAGAGTTCGGCCTGGAGGTGCACAAGATAAGGAGATCGTGTAACAGATTACAGTGCTATATAAACAAATAACAATTAAACAAATAAATACTTATCGATGTAAATATATAATCAGATAAATAAATATAATATGTTTGTACTTTAAAATAAAATAATACGAAATACAGTTCAATCATTGGTAGGAGATCCGTGCTCATGACATTACCGAGACACCGCCTTGCAGTAAAAATTGGTCCTTCGAGGCGGATGCAATAAGCGAGAAAATGCCGAACACCCGATCAGGAGCAAAGAGGGGTACGCCGCCACATCACGCTGGATGAACTTCACACACCGCCGTGGTGAGTAGTCACACCAAAGCCGATGATGCCACAGGAAGGATATCTCCCATAAGCGTTAAGCGAGATGACACGGCACCTACTTCGGGGTATTCACGACCGGGAGTGGCAGCTCACAGTAAATTGAAAGAAAACGTGTCCGCGCCCTACACTCCAGTACGGACAAGCGGGATAGCAGAAATATAAGGTGCAACAAAGAGCTATGGATCCAACGAACGAAATGACACACGGTCCGTGAAATCGAGGAAAAGACGGGCAATGGGCGAAGCCCAAATGTTGGTCGCCAGGCGAGATTTGGAAATCGCCGAAGGTAAAGCAAGAATGGCTCGGGCGGAGCTTGAAATTTTGCAGCTGGACTCCGAAACAGAGGATGAGATGATAGAGGAAACGAAACAGGAAGAGTACGTTGGACCATGGCTCAACCAAATGAATATGGGTGAAGAAGAGCAGAGGATGCCGCTCCACAAAGACGAAACAAGGAACGACATCCAAGAATTGGCCCAAGTAATAGCAATGCTATCGCACACATCATCTAGGACAGCTACGGCAAGCCAGATGGTAGAGCTTCCACACTTCGGTGGAACCAGCGAAGAATGGTTGTCCTTTAAAAGGACATTTAATGACACGGCGTCCGCTTATAGCCATGCGCAGAATCTGGCGCGTTTACAGAGAGCGCTACAAGCAAGGGCGGAAGAGGCTGTCAGGAGTTTCTTGTTTACCGCCGAGGATCCAATGGAGGTAATAAGGGGGTTGGAGACGCGTTTCGCAAGGTCGGGAGCATTGGCTTTGGCTGAATTAACAAAGCTAAAGAGCCTGCCCCGAATGACAGAGGACCCGATAGACGTGTGTGCATTTTCCAGTCAGGTGAAGAATTCCGTGGCCACCATTTGTGCATTGGGAAAGGCACAGTACCTGTGTTCACTGGAGATAATAAGGGAATTAATCCCAAAGATGCCGTCATCAATGAGGTACAGGTGGTTCTCATACCATCATAGCCATAGGGGGAAGAACAGCCTGAGCTCTCGCCTTCCAGCGGTTTCTTGGAGGTGGAAGCGGAAACCGAAGAAGATCTCGCAGGCGCATCCATTGCCCGAGGTGAGACACGGTTCGTCGAGAGGAGCTGTCCACGTTGTTCAAGGAGATGAGTCGGTTCTGAAGGATGACAGACTGGTGTGTCCCGTGTGTGAGGGGGGACATGGGATTCTTGAATGTCCCAAGTTTAAAGGAGTCGACGTAGGTGAAAGGTGGAAAATGGCAAAAGACGCATGACTCTGCTTCAAGTGCCTTCGGCACCAACATCAGAGGTCAACTTGCAGACCGCCGCCTTGCAAAAGATGTGCTAGGTGGCATAACACGATTCTTCACAGTGCTTCAACAACGACGATGCGAGAAGAAAGCCCTTCCAAACCGCGAACCGAAAACTGAGGCAAGAGAAGAAATAGTTAGTTCCGTCCATACCTTGGGTAGCGGAAGGGTCTATTTAAGATGGTGCAAGTGTGTCTGTACGGGCCAAACGGATCAGCCAAAGTGTTAGCTCTCCTTGATGAAGGATTGACCGTTTCATTGCTGGATGCTTCCGTCGCCGAGAAGATCGGGGTAAAAGGCAAGCCCGAATCCCGCGTTTTAGAGACCGTCGGCGGACAAGGTATCAGAAAAGGCGAGTCGCAGAGAATCCAGTTGAAGATCAAGGGAACCCACAGAAGGGAAAAGATATCTGTTGAAGCGTGAACTATCGACGACTTGAAGCTGGCCAAGCAAGATGTAACAAGTGACACAAGAAAATGCAAGCATTTGCAAGGAATTGAACAACAGCCGACCTACAGAAAATAAGAACCGCTTTTACTCCTTGGCCAAGATAATTGGGGACTTATAGTCACCGGGAAGCTGGGGAAGGGCAGAATCGACGAACCAGTCGCCTCGCTCACCAGTTTAGGGTGGGTGCTTCACGGGTGGGAAGGTAGAGACAATGTGCCAGTGAAATTTGTGAACCATAGTGCGATGGTAGATGACGAGACAGAGGCATTAGTCCGTTATCATTTCGAAATCGAGGTCATCGGAGTGCTGCTGCGCCGTCCAAGCAATGGCGCAGATAGAAGGCCGTTTGAAGTACCGGGAAAAACTACTGGACGAAACTGGGCTGCTGTGGAAGGGTGAAGACGAAGTTCTACGTAACAATTACGATCAAGCTTACCTACGACTTGTGAATACGGAAAATAAACTTGACAAGGATGAAGAACTGAGAAGGATATGGGAGGAACAAATAAAGAACTTATTGGATAACGGATATGCAGAGTTGGCTCCTTCAAGTACCGTTCCGGGAAGAACCTTTTATCTTCCCCACTTCGCCGTGATACACCCCACTAAGAAGAAGCCGCGTATAGTTTTTGACGCAACTGCAAGATTCAATGGGAAAAGTTTGAATGACGCCCTATTACCGGGACTGGATTTCCTTCAATCGCTCTTTGGGGTTTTTGTCAGATTTAGAGAAAACCCGGTTGCAGTAGTCGCAGATATTAAAGAGATGTTTCTTCGAATTCATATGTGAGAGGCGGATCGTGACAATCTAAGGTTCCTGTGGCGCGGGGGTAGTAGCAAGGGATAGCCAGAGGAATATGACATGACTTCAGTGGTATTTGGATATAAGGAAAATGTTCCATATTTTATTTCTCTTATTTCGAAGTGAACGGATTTTCGGGGATTTCATGGGGTCGATGAACCCGGTGGTCTATGACGAGAATAAGGAACATAAAGGGAAATGACATTGACAATTTCCTTATACAGAATGGTGGCAGCTTCTCCTACCTATAGATGATCGAAGCAAAATGAGATTTCGCTGAGATGTTCATTTATAAGACGGAAGTTAACTTTTGGAAGATAGACGCGCGGTGTGGATGGGAGCCGATAACATCCAGTTTCGTACTCCCAGGCTCTGGCCGTCCTGTTCTACGCCATCCCTCCATCGCAGACAAGGTCTGCCGCGATGTCTTCTTCCATACATCCTGCTACAAAGGACTTTTCGGGCAAGCTCCTCTTCGCTCATTCGAGCTAGGTGTCCCACCCACCGAAGTCCACTGAGCTTGATTTTTTTTACAATATTAGCTTCAAGGTAGATTGCGCACAACTCATGGTTGTAGCGTCTCCGCATTGATAAATATTATAGATTTAAACAAGAATTGTAAAAATCCGCGTTATTTTAAACTTCCGAAACTGAAAAACCCTTAATTTGATATACGACTTGTGGGGGCCGAGGCCGAATAAACAGCGTTTGATTTAGATGGATCCTAGACAAAAACAGAACCAACAAAACTAACACAGTACAATCAAATCTGAATACATTTTTACATACAAAGTAAGTGTACCACAAGGAAGTGTTCTAGGACCATTCCTGCATCTTCTCTACACTGCAACTGCAGATCTGCAGATCCGCAGATTACAGCAACTGAAAAAAGTGCAACAGAAAATAAGTAATATCAACCAATGGACTACTCATTCGGAGATTAATCTTAGTGAGGCGAAGTCCAATCATGTAACATTTGCATTGCGGAAAACAAATGGCATTCACTAAATCTACCTCAATGGACTCCCGGTTCCACAAGATAGCCCAGGTTACGTCTTGACCACAAACTAAACTGGAAACATCACGTGAAACAAAAACCTGAGCAGATTAAGCTGAAACGAAGACAAATATGCAGTTTAATTGGGCACCATTCTCAACTAAACTTGTATTGTAAGAGATTGGTCTACGAGAGTATCGTTAAGCCTATTTGGATGTACTGGATCCAACTCTGGGACTGCCTCAGAAGTTATTCAACGAAGCCAAAACAAATTCCTGCGCATGATAACCAACGCATATCGATATATGACTAATCAAAAAATCCACAACGATCTAGATATTTAATGGATTAATGAAGTGATTCAAGAATACGCTTTGAAATACGAGGAACGATTACATAATCACACCAACGTGGAAGAGAATAAACTCCTAGACATTTTCCAAGAAGTGAGGAGACTAAAATGCACCAGACCACACGATCTGACATGAAATGAAGGCGGATATGGTTTTATTTAAATTCCTTTAAGTACAATTGCAAAATAATATCAAATTAAATATAGGAAAAACGCATATGACAATCAGTACTAGAATATTCTAGAAAGTCCAAAACAAAGTACTAGAATATTCTAGAAAGTACTGGAAAACTGGAGACTATGAACAGTAGAAAATTCGGGGTTATGGAACGGACGGAAACGAAACGCCAAATCAGAATTAGGGAACGGTATAAATACGTCGCACGCAGTCGAAAAAATAAAAAGTAAGAAGTAAGAAGTAAGCAGAGTAAGCAAGCGATAAGTGCGGACGCGATAAGTCAAAAAATCGTTAACTGTACGGTAAAAGTAACGGTTGTTATTAACGGACTAATGAAGTTTTAGATTAATTCAAAATCGATTTAACGGCTCTTATTTATTAAAAATAATTAATCCAGCGAACCCTAGTCAGAAGTGGGATTAATTATTAGTGAAGTGAATAAGTCTGTGAAAGTGTGTTGTGACGATGTCAGATCGACATTTTGAGGATCTTCGCGTTCCTGAGTTGAAGAAGGAACTTTAGGACCGGAATCTGGATAGCAGAGGACAGAAGCAAATTCTACGACAGCGTCTGCAAGCATCAATGGAGGAAGAGGGTATTGATGTCAACACATATGTTTTTACGATTAGGCCAGACTATCCGGACGGAGAAGATACAGCGAGTCAAGATGGTGCCAATGTAACGGGGAAGAGTTCGCCACAGTTGGACATTTCGGAGATGCTCAGGATGATGATGACAAAATTGGACGCGCAAGCTACAGACATTAATACAAAATTGGATGCCCAAAATTCAAAATTCGACGCACAAGTTGCAGATCTGAATGCAAAATTGGATGCGCAAACGCAGTGGATGAAATGTAATTTTCAACACTTTAAGGAAGAAATTCAGTCAAAAATTCGAAACGAAGTAGAAAATCTGGATCTAAAAGTCACCGATGAAATAACACGAATCGAAAAGAGACTTGAGTGTGTTGAGAGAAATAAGACATCGCCTAGCAATCAACATGACTACAAAGATACAAGGATGCAACCGCCAACATTCGATGGAACGGGACCCTTCTCCGTATTTATACGTCAGTTTGAAGCCGCGGCCAATTATAATAAGTGGTCGGATGAGCAAAAGTCAACATCACTAACCGTGTTACTCTGCGGGGCGGCTGCAGAATTGCTACAAACCATACCAGCAGAGAAGCAAATAGATTTCCAAGCGGTAAGAGACGGCCTTGAAGCTAGGTATGGAGACAACCACATGCAGCAGGTCTACCGCATGCAACTGCGGAGCAGAACGCAGAAACCTGGAGAAAATCTTCAACAGTTGCGGGCAGACATTGAGCGATTGGCAAACTTGTCTTATTCAAATATGACTAAGGAATTTCTGAACGAGGTAGCAATGGATGCATTTATAAATGCACTCCAAGATCGGGACTTGCAACAAGCCGTTCGTTTGGCAGGAAAGAAGACGACTAATCAAGTACTGGCGTTCGCATTGGCATATGAATCTGCTAAACTGGCTACCAGGAGTACATATAGAGTCCGAGAAACGTCCGTCGAGGAATGTTCCTACCAAAGAATCGGGCATTTACAACGGAGAACCCCGAGACCTGATATGAAGTGTTGGACATGCGGCGAAGTCGGCCACATCTCTGTTGACTGTAGGAAACGTCGACGAACGAATGAAACATCAATTGAGAATTATTGTTCATGCGCTAATCACAAGAGAAGCCTTCGGCGTGATTCAGACAGCACCACGGCCGAATGTAAATCCTTGTATCAACAGATAATTGCTCTTAAGACCAGCCGAGAAAAGGTCATTGAGGAGAACAATCGTTTATCAACTGATCTAGCAGAGAGGCAAGCTGAAATTTTGACCCTAAAGCGTCGCCTTCAGGATTCGGAAGTAGAAATTGATCGTTTAAAACAAGAGGCGTACGACCTCCGAAATGTACATGTAGAAGTACTAAATGGATGGACGAGTGCTGCTATACGCGCAGCTCAACGTCAGGCTGAAGATAGTAGCTAATCCTGAAACACAAAGAAAAGAACGAGCGGACAACTTGGAACAATATTTCCGACAAGAGTGAAACATTTAAAGCATATTGGGCGCAATGGAATTCCTTGCTGGTGGAAGATGGAATTCTAAAGCGTAAATGGGAAGCCATCAAAAGTGAAGGATGTACTAACAGAAATGCACGACGGGGCCGCCGGTGGACATCTGGGAGTTAATAAAACACTTTCAAAATTACGATCTCGAGTCTACTGGCTTCACATGAGAGATGACGTCGGGTCTTGGTGTAGGAAGTGCACAACTTTCACGGCGACCAAAGGACCAACAGCAAAACCGAGGAGCGCTATGAAGCAGTACAACGTGGGTGCCCCTTTCGAGCGAATTGCGATTGATATCTCAGTACCATTCCCAAAAAGCAACGACAACAACAAATACATCCTGGTCATCATGGATTACTTCAGTAAGTGGGTGGAAGTCCTTCCAATTCCAAACCAAGAAGCAACAACCGTCATTGAGCAACTTATCAATAATTGGATCAGCAGATACGGAGTCCCCTGTGAGGTTCATTCCGATCAGGGCCGAAACTTCGAATCACAGATATTTCAAGGCATCTGTGCGACACTGGGCGTAAGGAAAACCAGGACCACACCCTTACATGCGCAGTCAGACGGAATGGTCGAAAGGTTCAACCGAACAATGAAAGAGCACTTATCGAAGGTCATTAGTGATCACCAACGAGATTGGGACAAATATGTACAAACCTTTCTCATGAATTATAGATCGGCTAATCACGATACGACGGGCCATTCTCCAGCAAGAATTATATTTGGGCGAGAGATACGATTACCAGCCGATCTGCGATTCGGAATACATCCAGACGCCATAGATAAGACCGAAGACTACGTAACCGAATGGAGAAATCGCCTCGATGAGATTCATCATGTGACTCGAAAGCAAATCAAGGTATCAAGTGACAGGATGAAAACAAGGTACAACGTTCGAGCCAACGCATCCGGATTTAATGCAGGCGATAACGTGTGGCTTTATAACCCTCATCGGCAACTTGCAGCAACATTGGGAAGGAACGTATAAGGTTCTCACAACAATTAACGACGGTGTCTATAGGATTCAGCGAAGACCGAACGCCAAGATGAAAGTGGTACATCGTGACCGTCTGGCGACTTTTTGTTAACCAACAAGACCAGTGAACTTAGTTCGGGCCGAACTAATCTAGGCGGAGGGTAGTGTGACGCATATGACAATCAATACTAGAGTATTCTAGAAAGTCCAAAACAAAGTACTAGAAAATTCTAGAAAGTACTGGAAAACTGGAGACTATGAACAGTAGAAAATTCGAGGTTATGGAACGGACGGAAACGAAACGCCGAATCAGAATTAGGAAACGGTATAAATACGTCGCACGCAGTCGAAGAAGTAAAAAGTAAGAAGTAAGAAGTAAGAAGTAAGCAGAGTAAGCAAGCGATAAGTGCGGACGCGATAAGTCAAGAAATCGTTAACTGTACGGTAAAAGTAACGGTTGTTATTAACGGACTAATGAAGTTTTAGATTAATTCAAAATCGATTTAACGGCTCTTATTTATTAAAAATAATTAATCCAGCGAACCCTAAACTCGCTACAATATATATATAATGTATGTAAAATGTATATAAAATGTATAGTGGTTAGTATACCCGCCTGTCACCCGGGAGACCGGGGTTCGTTTCCCCGTCGGGGAGCCTCTGGCGCAAGACTAATAACCTTGCCCAGAAAAAATAAATCATTATGGAAAATTTAACAAGCCTTAGGACTTGCTAAATAAGGCCAAGACCGGTCCCCGGTTGTAGTGCCGATGATGATGATGATGATATATATATAATATATATATATAATATATATATTATATATATATATATATATATATGTGTACTTGGAATTCTATTACGTAAGTGTTGTTAATGTTTTTCAGAGGTGGTGAAAAGATCTTCACGGATTATGGATTGAATACGAATCTTTTAGATACTGTAAAATGTATATAAAATGGGCTCCTCGATAGTATAGTGGTTAGTATACCCGCCTGTCACCCGGGAGACCGGGGTTCGTTTCCCCGTCGGGGAGCCTCTGGCCCAAGACTAATAACCTTGCCCAGAAAAAATAAATCATTATGGAAAATTTAACAAGCCTTAGGACTTGCTAAATAAGGCCAAGACCGGTCCCCGGTTGTAGTGCCGATGATGATGATGATGATATATATATAATATATATATATAATATATATATATAATATATATATATAATATATATTATATATATATATGTATATATATATGTGTACTTGGAATTCTATTACGTAAGTGTTGTTAATGTTTTTCAGAGGTGGTGAAAAGATCTTCACGGATTATGGATTGAATACGAATCTTTTAGATACTGGATGCTTGCCTTCGGATAAATTTGCATTCATAATTCATGGATGGAGACAGGACTGTACCGAAGATTGGATAAAGAGGCTACAAAACAGTAAGTAAACTCTTATTATTAATCAAAGTCGAAAGTTTATTTTCATTATAACGTAACACTGAGGTGTGGAGTTGAATGGAGTATTTAAGTTTCTTAATTTTTATATTTTTTTTATATCTGCAGGGCTTCGAATATTATGATCTTCACTTTTCTTTTTGTTTAGGCGTTTGAAGAAGTCATGCCTTTTTAACATATATTTTTAATACATATATTCTCTATACACCTATCCTCATGTACCTTCAAGTTTCCCATAGAAACTGGGATGACATTATTAAACAGCACCAACAGTTTTGTTAGTTGAATGACAAATAAAGACCTATGTACCAAAGTCGGTAAAGTAACTCCGATATCAACCAGGTTACACAAAGTTAGTTTTTCTAGGATTAGAAAATTCAGATTTAGCTTTTCTAGGATTAGAATAAGATTTAAATTATATTTAATTAGGGTTTTTAAGCATTTACAAAAAAAAAAAATTTTTATTTTTTATTTATTTATTTATTACCATGTAAGTAAATTACATAATAACTTAAATCTAATAGCGCTAGCAACTAAGGCTTTCGGCTAGTTTGGCATTAAATATTTATGTGTACATTTGTTTTTTTTTTTTTTTGTTAAATTACGTTTTGAAGCTTAACTAGGGTTAGTAGGTGGTAGAGCTTGGCTATGTTGGTTGCGGTTGGGTCGGAGATGATGTTTCTGATGTCGTCTTGAAGATGTCGGTGAGCGAGGGCTTTTATGCCTTCGCATTCCAAGAGGATGTGTTTGGATGACAATGTGGAGTTAGATCTGCAGATGTGACATGTGGGTGGGTTGGTTTTATTGATGAGATACTGGTTGGTTATACGTGTATGTCCAAGGCGCAGGCGGAGAAAGCATTTGATCTGTTGCACGGGCGATGTTGTCGGGTAGATGACGGGTTGTCTATTAGGGTTTATTGTTACATATGTATGGTTGTAATTTAACCATTTCAATTGTTCTATCTTTCGTAGTTCCCTTTCAAAGTACTTGTCTATGTCCTTATTGTTGTACACGTAGAAAGTTGTTAATGGTTCCTTTATTGCCAATTTGGCTGCGATATCAGCTGCTTCATTTCCCCTTATACCACTATGACCAGGGACCCAGAGCAGTTTTACTTTGGATTGCTTCCGGATTAAGTTGTCCTGAATCATGTGGATTATTTGGTTTTTATTATTCGGGTTCTGTATTGCTTGTATGGCGGACAGGCTGTCGGTGCAAATTAGTGTTTTATTTTTCTCAACTAATTTGATTGCTTCCAGCACTGCTGTTGCTTCGGTTGAAAAGATGGAGCAGAATTCGGGTAAAAGTCCTTTTCTGATGACTGTATCTGTTCTGTTTACTACGGCGAAAGCTGTACCTTCTTTTGTTTTGGAACCGTCGGTAAAGAGTAGGTCCCATTCCCGGTGTTTGTTTCGTAATAATTGGAAGTGTTGTTGGTATACTTCTTGGTTAGTCGTGCTTTTGGGGAGCTGTGATAGGTCTTCTATTACACAATCTGTTGGTATTAGCCACGGGGGAGAATGTGCTCGTTGTCTTTGTGGTGTAGGTGTGGCGAGCAGTTCTTTTGCCAGTTCTATTGAGTGTCCTAAGGCCGAATTATATTTTTGAGGGCGTTTTCTCTTAAGTATTCGTTTAATGTCCTCTAAAATGGGTGTTGAGGCCATTGCGGGAAACTTTGCGGCTAGTTTGGACGACAGAGTTTTTATCCTATTTTCTATGGCCGGGAGTCCACTTTCTGTTAGGATGTTCGTAATTGGGGTGGTCCGAAAAGCCCTTGTACTTATGCGGGCTGCTGCGTGGTAGGGAGATTTAATTGCCTGTAACGTTGTTTTGCTGCAATTACCGTATATTAGTAGGCCATAGTCTATTTTTGACAGTAGGAGAGCTCTAGTAATGTTTATTAGTGTGTTAGTATGGGCTGAGCCGTTTTTAGATGACAAATATTTCAGTATGTTTAACCTTAACACTAGATTTTTCTTAAGGGCTAGACAATGATTCTTAAAATTATATTTACAATCGAATTGTAGACCGAGAATTTTTAGTGTATCTACATTCCTAATGTAAGTGTTTTCAAAATTTACTAATAAAGATTTGTTACAATGTTTCTTTTTGCATACATGTAATATTTTAGATTTCACGCTCGAAATTTTTGAGCCTGAATAGTTACACCATTTTTGTATGTCTGATAGGATATTTTCGAGAGTTTTGCTAGCTACTTCTAGGTCGTTTACATTTGTGAATAATATAAGATCGTCGGCGTAGAGACAATGTTTTACATTTTTATGTTTAGAGATAATGCTATTTAACTCTTCAAACGCTATCTTAAATAATACTACTGATAAGGGTGATCCTTGGGGGATTCCAGTATTTATATTATGGACGCCAGAGAACACGCCGTTACATTTGATCCTGAATTTTCTATTATTCAGAAAGGATCTAACAAAGTTATACATATGATGTCCTATTTTCCATTTTTGTAATTTTTGGAGGATGACGTGTGGACCGATGCGGTCGAATGCTTTTTCGAAGTCTATTGATAAAATGGATGTATGTTTCTTGCAGGAAAGGGCACCAACAATATGGTTATCTATATGAAGAAGCGCATCCATTGTTCCCCTGCTTTGTTTGAAACCGACTTGTTTGGTACTTATCAGATTATATTTTTCTAGGTACCAGTTTAGTCTCTTAGCAACAATTTTTTCCAATACTTTTCCTAAACAAGGCAGTAAAGAAATGGGGCGGTAGCCGTGGATTGTATCAGTTTTGTTATTATGCTTTGGTAGAGGGATAATTGTGGATACTTTCCACATTTGAGGAATGGTGCCAGTTGTATATATGGCATTAAACAGATTTAGAAGGCGTTGTTTCAAAATCGTTGGCCCGTTTTTTACCATTTGGTAGTCAATTCTATCAAAGCCTGGCGTCTTACCTTTTGCGGTATGAAGAACAGATTCTAGTTCTATCTGTGTTATGGGAAGTTGGATAACGATATTATAGGAATTACTTGGGTTGCTTGGGGGCGTTGGATGCGCCTCTATTTGGTTTTTGGCAGTATGGAAACCTGGGTGGTAGTTGAAGTTGGAGGACGTATTTGCCCAAGTCTCGGCGAAGTATTTGGCTATTTTGTCCGGACATGTGAGGGCGTCGGATCCTGTATGTATTAAATTGATAGTAGATGGGTTATAGTTGCCTGTTAGCGTTTTTATGTTGGCCCATATCTTTTTGGGGGTGTATGTTGGGTTTAGTTTTTCCGTGAAGGACTGAAAGGATTTTGCTTTTTCGATTTTGGCTGTTCTTCGGAACATGGCGTTAAGCCTTTTGTACCTTAAGAGATGTTGGTCGGTTGGGTGCTTCTTAAAAATTTTCCATGCCAGTTGCTTTTCTGCCCGTAGCTTTGCCAGATCTGGATTCCACCATGGTACGGCGGTTTTGTGATACCTTTTCGTTGTCTGTGGAATGGAGCCATTGGCGGCTGTTCGAATAGCTTTTGTGATAACGGCAGCTTCTTGATTTATGTTGGCTTTTGTGTTATGTAGATTAAGGAATTGTGTGGTGATAGTTTGAAATTTGTTCCAATTTGCTCGGTCAGATTTGAATTTAGGTAGGAGTTTGATTTTTCCCTTTTTATTGTTGCCGGTTGAAATACAGATTTTTATTGGAAAGTGATCACTTCCATGTAGATTATCTAGTATTTCCCAGCTTGTATTAGGGGACAGTTGGGATGATACGAGGGAAAGGTCTACATTTGTAAACGTCTTGTGTGTGGAAAAATGAGTGTGATTGCCGTTATTCAATATTACCAGTTGTGATTGTAGTAAAAATTGTTCCACGGTTTTCCCTCTTTTATTTGTTGTTTGTGATCCCCATATTGTACTCCAAGCGTTGAAGTCTCCCATTAGAAGAATGGGGGTGTGTATGTGTTGAATTATTTTATTCAAGTCAGACAGGGTATATGGTTGAGTAGGAGGAATGTAGATTGAGATCACGGTTAGCTTTAGTTTGCCCGTTAGTTCGACTGCCGTGGCCGAGAAAGGGGTATTAAGACTGATATGCTTATGGGTTAGTGCCCGATGTATTAATATCCCGGACCCTTGTTTACAGGAGTTATTTTCTTTAAGATTGTTAAAGTATGCTATGTATTCCCGAGGCACTCTCGCATTTGAAGAGTGGGGTAAGTGCGTTTCTTGCAGTGCTATGAGGGACGGTTTGAGTTCTTTTATAAGGAGCTGTAACTCGTGATAATTGTTATGAAACCCATTCAGGTTCCATTGAAGTATTAAGCAGTCTGCGGGGTTATAATTGGATGTTGCTATAGAGTTCGAGGTGGGGGTATAACGGTGGTTCTTTTCCTGACTCCGCGCCACACAGCTCGTCCCACTCAGTTTTCCAATCCACTCGAATTGATTTGAGTGAGAAGAGCTCCGTGCCGCGGAGTCAATAGGCTGTTGAGAGAGATTAGAATTATATATTTCCATATTCAGGTAGAGGGATATTCCCGATTTGATCTAACTGGGATTTTTGTGTTTGTGCGGTGGTAGGTTTGGCTTTGCTTGCATGTGTTTGAGTTTCTAGGGAGGAGGAAGATTGATCTTTAGTTTTAGTTATATTTATTCGTTGAGAGATGGGATATTTTCTCTTTTCAATTTCTTTTAGAGCTGTATAGGAAGAGGAGGGAAATACATTTGTTTCTTTGTTGGGAGATTTGTTTACGGCTATTGGATTTTGAATTACTTTTGGTAGAAGTGTATTGGAACTGGTTGGAGTTATAGGCGCAGACGTGTGTTTTCTAATTTGATCGGAGTAAAGGTCGTTATTTGTTGTTTGTATTGTATTCTGTTCCCTATATATGCGTTTAGCGTCAGCTAGGGTTGTTTTGTTTTTTGTTTGAATTTCTAGTACTTTTTGGTACTCAGTATATTTAGGGCAGGTAGAGGAAGAGGCCGGGTGCGGACCTAGACAGTTAGCACACATTGTTCTAGTGCATTCAGTTTCTGGATGTGGTGGCAGATTACATGTATTACATGCTGTTGTGCGTTTACACCATTTTGCCGTATGGCCGAGTAATTGGCATTGCCGGCACCGCATTGGCCTTGGAATGTATTCCTTGACCTTGGCGTTGTACCAGCCGATTTCTATTGTTGTTGGTGGTTGTAGCCGATCAAAAGAAAACAGCATCAATCCTGTGGGTAATCGTTCTTCGTTGTTAATTTTTGTGAATTTGAAGACATTTACCACACCTTGGGAACCCATTTCTGATATAATGTCGGCTTCTGGGACGTTAATTAGGCAAGGGGCATACACAACCCCTTTGGAAGTATTTAGTTTGGGGTGTAGTCTAATATTGACCGGACAGATTGTGTCAAAACGCGTAGACTGGATGAATCTATCAGCGATTTCTTGGTCTTTAGCTAAAATTAGGATAGAACCATCCCTAAGAAGTGTAATTTTTTCGTACTGCGTACTGATAGAATCAATGATTCTTTTTAGTACAAAGACGTTGACGGATGTAAGTGGCATTGATGCTTCGGTTGGGTAGATTTGAACGAACCGTGGGTTTTTTATTGCGGTTTTGTTCGGGAGAGGAGGGAAATTGAAAGACAATGGGCTGCGGGATTGTCTTTTCTTTTTTGTTGGCACGTTGGCTGTAGAGCCTGAGAGTGAGCATTCTCCCAGTTCTACGAACCTATTGCCGGAATGATGGCTTGGCCCTAGGGCCATGTTTTTTTTTTTTTTTTTGTTTCTTACCTGGTGTATCCTTGTTGTGTTTTGTTTGTGAGTTCAAGGGAATTTACGATTTTTAAATACTTTTACTCTAGGACAATTCACTTCACTTTTTTAACTATCGCACTGTTAAAAAATGGTGTTCTCAGTAAGAGAGTTCGCGGGTGACTGAAAAAAAAAAAAAAAAAAAAAAATTATATATACCATATATATAGATAAGTTATATAATATTAGCTCCTCGATAGTATAGTGGTTAGTATACCCGCCTGTCACGCGGGAGACCGGGGTTCGATTCCCCGTCGGGGAGCCTCTGGCGCAAGACTAATCACCTTGCCCAGAAAAACAAATTATCATGGAAAATTTAACAAGTTCCCGGTTGTAGTGCCGATTATGATGATGATATAATATTAGTTAAATTTAAGTTAAAAAAAATAAAGAAATTGGCACGCTTTTTTTTTAGTTTTTCTTTGTTATTATTCCACACTAGACATGTAAAATTTAGCTTAGAGCGTCTGCGTAGGACTAGTAGGTTATAATATATGATAATTAAGCTAGAATTTAAGCATCTTTTGTCTAACCTATAATTTGGAATCTAAGAAAAACAATCGGAAATAAAAAATGATGGAAAAATGATAGAAAAAAAAAGGTCAAAGCTGCTCCGTGGATCGTGTACGATATGAAAAATTGTAAAAACCTTTTCGAAAAACTAAATAGCACCAGTTTCAATTATCTTCTTTAGCTTGTAGAGTAAAACATTTCTTGAATCATTTTAATATTTCACACTGGATTCTTTTTACTTTCTGTGTATTAGATGTGAGACTATATATTTATTTATTTATTGTTTTAATATATTTTATTATATTTAAATTTGGGATTGTAAATCACCCGTTGACTAAAATGGCTCTTCCCCAGAACTCACACAACATCGTGGTGGATGTATTATTTGCATTGACTATGGTTTCTATAAGACGAAAACATACCTCAAACACTTAGGAATGTTTAATCAATTAGTAGAAACTATTGTTACCAAGTTGAGGCAAATGCTTCTCGAAGGACTCGACCTGAGTCAAAGTTTTATTTTCGGATTCAGTTTTGGTGGACAAATGGCATCTGCCATTGGACAACATTTTACCTCACCTTTATTTAAACATATTGATAGTAAGTCACTTACAACATATCACTATAAAATACATATGACATGTGACATTGGAATTTATTTTAGCATGTGATATGGCTGGTCCTGGATTTGATCTTCATACAGTATCGCATCACTATTTAGCTGCCGAGAAAGTTAGTTGTTGGCATACGAGTAGCAACAAAGGAACACGCTTTTACACCTGCCACCAGGATGTTCGATTTGGAAACTGTGGGTACAGCCAAACTGGCAATAGTCCATATTTAACTTCGCACGGATTGTGTGTGGAATATTACATCAATGCATTTGATTACCCCTTCTACGCAGCACCAATGCCAAGTCTTTGTTTGTCAACCAACCCAGCTATGTGGTTGCCAGAAAATTACACAGTTGGGTATAGCGAAAATATTGCTGCGTAAGTATACCATTTAATTAAGGGGACATTTCCGCTAATTTCTGTTTTTTTTTTTTTTTTGGAAATTAAATAGCGATTTATTTTTAAAATGAAATATCTTTGTAAATCGATGTGATGGACATATTTGCAGATTACACACACACAGGATCGTAGTAAATAATCAAATGCATATATCAAAGATTCACGTAGCAATTACACAGCTGAAGTAGCGAAGTGGGACATCTTCGTGTACAGGAAGCTGTAGTCTGAAATGTCGGTATTTTGGTTGTAACCTTTTTATATGATGGGTAAGAATTACGTTCTTCACGTTATCGTAAAACCGTTATTTATACACACAGCGAAACACAGAGTAACTTTGAGAAAATAGGAAGCGCCTCGTTTCCTTGGTCAGCCTGTTCGGCTCAATCGGCTTTCTCCATCGCTCTACCTGGTTCGTCGCTCCGCACAAAGTGACGGTAACAGAGATGGGAGTAGTACAGCGACTTAAGGAGATTACATACACTCAGTCATAGTAAAACACAGATCACACAAGAGGATCGAAAAGAAAATTCATCAGAGTCATATACCAAGGCATTCATGTAGCAATAACACTGTTTAAGTAGTGAGTTGGGATATCCTTGTACACACACGGTGTGTTGCGCTTTGGTTCTATTTTATTATGGCATTGACTCGACTGCATGTCAACTTGGATTGAACAGGGACAAGGATCGTCCTGGCCGAAAAGCAGAGACTTTACCCTGTATGTTCGCTCCCATCCCCCTGAAGATGCCATCACCAGTTAACCCATATACTGCACTCCTTTACTCTATTTCTCTGTTCGCTCCCTACTCTAGACAAAGAACATCAACCTATTCCCGTCTATGGTACAATTATAAGTGTCGCATCCTGCGTAACAAAAGGAATATGTTATGGTTCCCCTTTTCGCGGAATCACACAATAACTAACTACTCCAACTTTCTTGGCTGTTACCTCCAATTCACGGAACTTTTCAACGCACTTTATCGCAACTATCTTACCAAAACTCAGACCAATCTCAAAAATGGCCCCAAAACCTTCTTCCAGTTCGTCAATCATAAGTAGATCCGATGGTTATCCCATATCGCTTACCTTAAACTCTCATACCTCATCTGATCCCGTTACTACTGCTAACTTCTTCGCTACTCACTTCAATCAGTCATTCGCTAATGACTCCTTTGTTCCTGACCCGTCATACTTCAACTACCTACCAAACTTTTCCCTTTGGGTCCCTTCTCCAAAACTCCTTTGATCCGACCTTAATTGAATCCAAGCTACTGGAACTCAAAGACGAGCTTACACCGGCCCTGATCGAATCCCTGCAATCCTCCTCAAAAAATGCTCGTCCATTCTCTCTGCTCCCCCCTCACTGATCTTCAATCTCTCACTCTCTCAAAGCGTATTCCCCCACATTTGGAAAACCTCCTTCATCACCCCCATCCACAAGAAAGATCCAAAAACGATGTCGCGAACTACTGCCCCATTGCCAAACGGTCCCACTTACCCAAGGTTCTCGAAAACATTCTATACGGATCTCTTAGTTTTTGTTGCAAATCTTATATTTCACCAAGGCAACATCGCTGGTTTTCTCAATATCCGATCGACTACAACCAACCTCGTTGAGTTCACTCCCTTTACACTTTCAGCACTAGAGGAAGGTAACGAGGTCGATATGGTCTCGACCGACCTCAGTAAAGCATTCGATAAAGTCTCCTAGAATACAATTCTCTTCAAATTATTCGCCCTCAGCTTCGAACCTGGATTGCTGAAATGGATTTCTTTCTATCTAAAGGATATACTTTACTCCGTTCGGTTCAGGTCCACGATATCCAATCCAAGGTAGCCGCCTGGGTTCTCTCCTGTTTATACTGGTAACTAATGTCATCTATAAGGTCATTAAGAACTCCAGCTTGTCCCTATACGCTGATGATACCAAGTTATACAAGATCATCGAATCACCTCTTGATTCTGCACTGCTGCAATCAGACCTCGACAGCTTCTCGACTTGGTGTGACAAAAAGAGATTTGTACTTAACATCGCCAAATGCCAATCTATAACCTTTTCCTGAAAGCGTATTCACTCATCCTCACTTTCCTATACCCTACATAACCAACCCCTGACCATTGTTCAATGTATCCAGGATCTTGGTATCCTTTGCGACAGGGAGCTTAAGTTTCTCTCTCCCGTTGATAAGACGATCCGGAAAGCCAATTATGCCCTCGGATTCGTAACCGATGGTCTAAGGAATTGTCCGACACTTACGTTACTCAATATCTTTACCTTACCGTCGTCCGTCCACTGCTTGGATATGCTAGCCAGGTATGATCTTCTTATCACAAGATCCATATCTGTAGAATCGAAAGTATTCACTTCCTTCGGTTCGCTCTCCGAGGGCTAGGATGAGAAAACTCCTTAAGCCTTTTCCCGTACATTAACCGCCTCAAATGAATCAACCTCAGAACCTTTGAGGAGCGCAGAGTCGTGGCTGACATAATGTTCGCTTAACTCTTTAACTCAATTGCTCTAAACACAAACCCTCGAAATACGAGCAATCTCGACCTTCTCTACATTCCCCCTCACCGGACCTCTTATGGTCTCAACGAACCCCTTTTGCGAATGCTGAGAAATGTCAACTCCAATTCCACCTTGTTTGACTTCGACCTCTCTACCCATATTCTCAAGCACCGCCACCTAAACTAATCTCACCTCCAATCTTAAACGGGGCTTTTATACTTTACTATAACCTGCCCCCATCTCTCGCCCCTACTCTTGCCTTCTTAATTTGTCCTGGTTACCATAGGTTAAGCCTAGTTAAGATAGTTCTTTACTTCTCTAGTTTGTAACTTATATATACTTTAATTGTAGGTAATTATTTTGTTTGAATTAAGCAAACAAATGGGATAGTAGCCCCACTAAACTAAACTACACACTTCAGTAGAGAAAAGAAGACGCTCTTTTGTTTATGCGATAACTCAGCAAGGTCCTTAGGCTTAATGATGTTATTAGCTCTCTGCTCCATATATATATCACCAATAGACACTTCATATTGC
The DNA here is from genome assembly GCA_963931805.1 of Microdon myrmicae. Lineage (NCBI taxonomy): Eukaryota > Metazoa > Arthropoda > Insecta > Diptera > Syrphidae > Microdon > Microdon myrmicae. The sequence continues at coordinate 96,719,348 of OZ007497.1, read as the reverse complement.
ACAAATTATTTACTTAGGAATATTGTTCCTAAACAAAGAAGAAAACATACTCCAAATAAATTTATTGAAAGATCTCCCTACTTTTTTAAAGTACGATCCATTTACACCTATCACTACTCAATTTTGAAAGACTTTTTGAATACTCTATTTATTATGTAAAGATGTCCTGAGGAAATATTTGAATGCATATTTGATAGGTAATGTAATTCACGCAATATTTATTTATCTTTATTTATAGTGTCGCTGCAGGTGAAGTGTTCGTGCCCACAGACATGCAGTTCCCTTATAATATTCCATTGGAGAAGATTGTTGAATTCACAGTGGCATTTGGGACAAACACTTTCATATCCAGTGCAATACAAGAACATCGTCGAATACCGGATTTACTGATAGAAAGTTTTAGGTAAAAAGTTGCCAAACTATTGTATCATATAAATAATATTATTATTGACTATTTTATATTCAAGGTCACTGCAAACACGATTGAGGTTAAACCAAAGACTCAATGGGAGTCTATGTAAAAGGACTATATTACGTTACTTAAGAAATTATTTAATAATATTGTTTAACATAAATTAAATTAAGGAACGCCTTTGATCAAACTTTAAATACAGACATTTTCTTGTATCGTTGATTTTTTTATTATTTAATATTAAAAAATTTGTCAGTTTTCATACATAATTCATTATTTATACCATAAAGCGTTTAAAACATCCAAATTAGTTGATACAAAAACATTTGTATTCTCATCAGGATCGTAAGGCCCTTAAGTGTTCCGCATTCTTTTTCGGAACTTTTTCGGGTCTTTTGGGCAAGAGCTCTTCTACACATACAACCAGCTGGCTTCGTCAAAGGCACTTTTTATAACTACCATTACTATCACGCAATATATTCTTGCCCGTCCTTGCCAATTTGTTATCTTTTATTGCTACGCTATGGTGAACAGTCTATTCGATTAGATATTTCAATAGAGAAACAGTTCTCATTAGAAAACCGTTTCGTTGTTACTATTCAAATGGAATATTAAATCCCCCAATTTATCTAAAAAATCCATCATAGCCTAATCTAATTACTCTCCATGTCCTCAATTCACAAAAATCTTCCCGAAAAACAATTCGGGAATCGTAATCCATTCCCTACTTTCATCTCTAACAAAACCCCATCCATTCTTTTCCACCTCAGAACGGGGGCAAAATATCCCAATTCTGGTAGCTTTTACACTCTTTACTTTAAAATGTCTTTCAATTCCATATCCCCCCTCCCATTGACTAATCTGAGCGCCAAATCATCTCCCCAATTTGACGCTTATCTTACCCTACCACTCCACCTCCTATATTTAAGCCCCCCCCCCCCCTCCCTTTACACTCTTTACTTTAAAATGTCTTTCAATTCCATATCCCCCCTCCCATTGACTAATCTGAGCGCCAAATCATCTCCCCAATTTCAAGCTTATCTTACCCTACCACTCCACCTCCTATATTTAAGCCCCCCCCCCCCCCCCCCCCCTTTAGAAATAATGACCCAACAAACAATAGATTCATCAGATTGTTGCTATACGCACTCCAACCTAAGAAATAAAAATACTTACGAAAATATCTGTATCTTTCTGGCTTACCTCCATGACAAATCTGGCTCAGTTTGTTTCGAAGATAAAACAAAAACCAACGCTATGGTCTCCATTCGAGAGACTGATGTCCCCAATATTCTTAAACTTTTTACAAAATTCCACAAAAACTTTGAAATGACCCCTTAAAAAAGTGTAGAAGGACCTTATGGCCTTCGGACAATACGTTTACTCGGAGAGGACATTATATCTTCAAGGCCGTAGAGCGGACCTTAATAAATATTGTGACGCATATGACAATCAGCTGTGATATCTGGCAGGTCTCCAACACAAGGTACTAGAATATTCTAGAAAGTACTGGAAAATCGGAGACTATGAGCAGTAGAAAATTCGAAGCTAGGGAACGGGCGGAAACGAAACGCCGAATCAGAATGAGGAAAAACAGTGTAAATACGTCGCACGCAGATCGAAGTAAGCAGTAAGGAAGCGATAAGTAAGAAAGCGATAAGTAAGGAAGCGATAAATACGGAAGCGATAAGTAGAGAAGCGAAGTATCAAGAAACGGTTGTTATTAACAGACTTATAAAGTGTTTGCAGAGAGAATCGATTTGACGGCTCTAATTTATTAAAATAATTAATCCAGCGAACCCTAAGCTCGCTACAATATTTTCGCTCGTAATTTACCACCCGCTCTACCTCCCCCACAAACTCTTATAATCTCCCAATTACATTCCACTACTCGAATGTCAGAGGTTTTCGCTCTGAATAGCCTTAATGAGGAAGTCGCTTTGTCGCCCTTCTCCACACAAAATTAATTCATCATGACCAAACCTGATCCCTTTCTCGAGATCATCCTACAAAAACTCGAAACTGTAGGAAACTCTTCACAAAATTCCACAAAAACATTGAAATGTCTCCTCAAAAAGTATCGAAGGACCTTACGGCATTCAGGCAATACGTTTATTCGGAGAGGTCATTACATCTTCAACGCCGTAGAGTGGTCCCTAATAAATATTTTCGTTCCCAATTTACTGCCCGTTCTACCTCCCCCACAAGCTTGTATAATCTCCCGGTTACATTCCACTGCTAGGATAATTAGCCTTAGTGAGGAGCTCGCTTTGACGTGCTCCTCCACACAAAATCAATTCATCACGACCAAACCTGGCCCCTTACGCGATCTCATCCTAAAAAAACTCGAAACTGTAGGAAACGAATTCGCATTCCTCGCTCGGCCAGCTCTAAAGCGCTATTTCATCCCGACAAATAAAAGGCACCAACCCCCATTCCCCTCCGCGGTGTGAAATGTCTCTATATCACGAACTATGTAACGTGGCCCCACCCCTGCCCGACCCTATTACACCACAGTTACTTTGTCCCACTTCATCATGATCATCATCATCATCATCGGCACTACAACCGGGAACTGGTCTTTGCCTTATTTAGCAAGTCCTGAGACTTGTTAAATTTTCCATAATGATTTGTTTTTTCCGGGCAAGGTTATTAGTCTTGCGCCAGGGGTTCCCCGACGGGGAATCGAACCTTGGTCTCCCGCGTGACAGGCGGGTATACTTACCACTATACTATCGAGGAGCCCACTTCACTCCTTCCCTATCAAACAACACCCCCCCCCCCCCCGCGGGTTTCTACCAAGCTCCCCGCCGCCCCCCAATCGTCCATTTTTGCACATCCTCGACGCCCGCAAAATAACTAGCCCGTATCAATAAACTCGATTCTTCCAACCAAGCAGTTACCTCAAATTTTGTAAAAGGGCGCACCTAAATTTGCGATATGCGAATGGATTTCTGAGTTCTTTCTAAAAACTTACAGGTTTCTATTAAAAAAATATCACTCGCTGCCCCTCTCTAAGCATAAGCCAAGTTTCCGCATAGTCTAGATAACTGGATTTTCTATTCGAACAACAACGTACACCTGGGGATCGGCACGATGACTTTATCCAATTGCAACACCACACCCCACCAGCCAACTAAATAGCTGCTCTCTATACCTATGTCTATAATAGTTATTAATAACCATACTCTCCTTGCTAATTCGGTCCCCGCCCCCACTACTCCTCCTCAACCCTACGTGGTAGATCATGTTCCAATTATAACTCGTCCCATAAAATCCCATCCCAACTCCAGTTATAATCATGTTCCTTTCCTTAAATCTAACCGCATCGCACTCCTTATTCCAAAACCTACTCTGCACCCTCCTGAAATAAAGCCTCGCTTTATATTAACCCAATCGCTCATTCCACATCGCATTCTGTTCCTACTTCTAATCGCTTCCCTCGTTTCGACGTCAAAACTAAAGAAAAGTGTACCAATTTCCACAGTTCACATATTCTCAATCTTAAAAACTCTCCCCATCAATTAACATCCTACTCGTCCTCTGAACCCAACACAAGATAGAATTTTACATACCCTCATCCTACATCCACATCTAACGATAGTTCCCACAGCTCTGACTTGAAATTAATCACCGACAAACTTTTACATCTAGAAAATAGTCTCAAATGTATCAATGACCACGGATTCCACCTCCAAAGGACTCTAGCCAACATAAACTCCCTCGTTAGAAACAGTAAGCAAACGGTCGTCAATCAGGTTACTTTTTTGGTTAATGAATACCTCAACTCACTCACACAGAAGTTATTCAACTCCTTCCGCTTACACATCAACAAATGCTTGCAATCGACATCTAAACGATCGCCCGTTCAGCAAATCAACCTTCTTTTTGAGAATATTCTCTCCAAGTTGAGCTCACTTTATCGCGCCCCTCCATACAAAATTACCGCACCCCAATCGAACCTGACCCCCTACTTGAGCTAGTACTTCACAAACTCGACACTGTCGTACGGGAGCTCGTGGCTACATGGTCCCACTTAGACCAGCTTGAAAACACTATCTCATCCTTCCAATTAAGAGAAACCAACCCTCACCCGTTTCTGCGGTGTGGGACGTCTTTATGCGACGAACTACATAACTTGGCCCCATCCCCGCCCCACCCTATTTTACCGCACTAACCTTGCGCGTCTACTTCACCCCCGTATCAACCAGCCGTCCCACTCGTCCACTGCACCCAACTCTAGACTGAATTTCGCACCCTGCAAATCTGATGCATATCCCAATTCTCTTTCGTATGACTTGACTACTTCAACCGACCCCCAAACCATCGCTAATCTTTTCGCTTCATTCTTTAAACAATCTTTCACTGATGACTCTTTTGAGCCGAACACCCTTACTTCAAAGAACTGACAGATTTCTCCATCGGCCCTTTCATCTCTCAATTTATTTAACAACATCAAGATGAGTTCAACCCCGGCCCAGTCGGACTCACTGCAGGCCTTTTAAAAAAATGCTCCCACGTTCTTTCTCTTCACCCTCAATGATATTTAATCTAATAATGGATTCCTTACTGGCAAGTCTACCACGACCAATCTAGTAGAATTCTCTTCTCACACCCTAAAAACGATATACCTAACCATCATCTCATTGCTAAACATTAGCATATTCCGAAACTGTTCGAGGGCATTCTATATGAATCGTTATGTTTCCACTGCACATCCATCATCTCACCCAACCAGCATGGTTTCCTTACTGGCATGTCTACCATGACCAATCTATAGATAGGATTTTTTCCTATCTTAATAATCGAATCTATCGAGTGAGACTTAAATCCATTCTTTCCAATCCTTTTCTCCCTACTTCAGGGGTCCACCAGGGTAGCCATCTTGGTGCCCCCTATTATTCTAACCATTTACGATATTAATTCCAGTACCAAGCACTCCTCTATCTCTCTCTACGCGGATGATACTAAACTTTACAAGGCGATCAGCTCTCCTCTCGACTCCTCACTTCTTTAAACTGATCTCAATAGCTATTCGATTTGGTGCCAAAACAACTGCCTCGAACTAAATATCGTCAAATGTCACTCAATCACCTTCTCGCAGAAACGCTCCGCTTGCCCGTGACGTTCCTATTTCTTCATTAACCAACCTGTAACATCTGTAGAATCGTTTCTTGACCTGGGCATCTTATGTAATAAGGAGCTTTACATCATCTCAAATATTGACGACATAATCTTCAAGGTCAATACTGTCTTTCGTTTTGTGAAACGTTGGTCGTAAGAGTTCTCTAATCCCCACGTTAGACGATCGCTTTACGTAACCTTTGTCCTCCCTCTTCTCGAATTTGCTAATCAAGTCTGGTCCCCTTATTATTCGCCCCACATTCGCAGGATCGAAGGCTTTCATCGTCGTTTCATACGTTTTTCCCTCCGAGTGGGGTGCTACAAAAATAAATAAATTAGGAAGAGTGCTCACTGTTCTGCCCCGGGGCTTGGCTCGATGGAGGGTTCGTGCCGCTCTATTAGCCTCGCTGGCTCTCTCCTGGGGAAGCTGCAGATATTGATTTGCTCAATTTACACTTCAAGTTCACGGTTTGCGCTTCGTATTATGGTGATCCATTTCAATGTCCTTTTCACTTTTTACAAATGAAAACTCTCCAGTTTAGAAAACTCTCCAATTCGCTTCTTCTTCTTATATTCAAAATTCGACTCTTCCTCTGTTACTATTACTTACTTAATGGCTTATATTTTTCCTGGTGGCTTGTTTAACTTTATAGTTAAGTCAAATGACTAGCTTTTTGGTTATAGTTTATGTATGTATATTGTTTTTAGCACACAATTTCGAGTCCAATTATACAATGATTTTTCAAAACAAACTTTCGTTATCTGTTTCTATTGCTTCGCATCACTTAATGGCTTATATTTTTCGCTAATGGCTTGTTTAACATTTAAAATGACTAGCTTTATAGTTATAGTTTATATTTGTATATGGTTTTAGTACACGAATTTATTTATTGGGCTTGGGTTGTCGTTGTTCCCTAGTTTTCGTCTCTATGGATTGCTGACTACCTGATTAACCCGCTTGCATCGGCTGATATTAAACCACTGGTTCTTTTTTGTTGTCCTTGTAATCCCACTTAGAGTATCAGATCATACGATTAACGGTACTATCCATCAAAGGCGATGATTTATCTCGAGTTTATCTGAGATATCATCGCCGGCAACTTAAGCGGCATTTGTATGCGCCCATTTAAATGTATGTTTTATGTTTTCATTTTATGTGTGTAAAAATGTGGAAATGTGAACAGATGTTTTAAGTTTTAATTTCTCAGGGAGACAGGGGTGGTGGGGGAGTTACTATGTAACAAGAGTATTGAATCGGGAAAATTCTCTGTTTCTACCCCCATACCAACTAAACGTTCAATTTGTGCTAATCAATTAAACCCCAAGCAAATTGAACAAAGGTTCACCACAAAAACCCCCTAAGAGCCAAATGTGCAGGCCAGATGCCGTCTTTCAAAGGAAATCGCTGAGAATCATAAAAATGCGCGCCAGCGATTTTATGACACCTTAGAAAAATTGTTACCTAAAACCATTAAAACAACCAGCGCCAGTTTCCGTTTTAACCAAACTAAGTTAAAACAAACAACAGGCAATAAAACAAAATGCACGTTCGCCTGGGCGCTATTGATCTTTCTCTCTATCGGTTTCCCACGGAAAAAATCCTCGCCCATTCGGTTAAAGAAAACAACAGGCACAATAAAAGCACTATTGATTTTTCTTTAGCCAAAAAAGGATCAGGCGGGAAAAAGGAAATATGCTTTTATCTGCCGGAGGACACCAGATTTCGATCCTAAAGAAAAGAAAAAATGAGAAAACCACTAACGATGGTTGGGACTACAGATTTTGGGCCGAGACATGGAGACGAGTCCAGAACGGACACAGAGTTGGTTTCTGAAGGTTGACAAGGTAGATCAGGAGTTGGTGCGAGGGTTTTGAAGTCCGTTGCGCGTAAAATAAAAGATTACGATTAAAAAGGTGGATGTGCTGTGATTTTGTGTTGTGAACAAGATAACGAGCGAGCGTGGAGTTATCGTGTGGTAACTTATAAATTAATGTAAAAAATGACTAGTCCTAAGTGAAATTTAATAAAGGTGAACGCTGAAATAAAACAAAGTGTGCTTCAATTCACATGAAGTGTATGTGTGGTGTGCAAAGTGGGTGGTGTAAGAAAAGTTTAACAACACCCCGTAAACGCATACCCTTGTCTCTTCAACTTACCCGCCCAACACACCTCCTACGGCTCTAATGAACCCATTTCAGGAATATTACGGAGGACCAACTACCACCCCACCGCTTTTGACGTCAACCTCACCTCTTCTGCTCTCAAACGTCGTCTCCTTTGTAGCCAGTTAACAGACTCAAGCCCCTGAGAAATTACCAATATCTCAAATCACTTGGGCACACAGATATATGGAATTTTCACATCCGACGCTATTAATTCCTCAATCTCATCCTCTCCCCTTGTCCTATCATCATCATCATCAACATCATCGTAACATAACCGGCATCCGGTCTTGGCCTTATTTAGCAAGTCTGTCCACCGGTATCCCATGCTTATCCGAGACTTTTTAAATTGTCCATAAAAATTTGTTTTTCCGGGCAAGGTTATTAGCCTTGTGCCAACATTTCTCAGAATCCCCCCCCCCCCCCCCCCCCCCCCGCCACGCGACCACCCCTTAACGTATCCTTTTTCACAAATCCTCGCTAAAGTCCATTCTGTTTTCTTGTAACGCATTTATTTTACAAAAACTTTACAGCCTTTACTTTAGACTATATGCTAAGTTTTGCTTACCTTTATTGTTTTATATTAACTTACTGACTCCACACAAGCACTCTAAATTGTACAGTCTTTTTGTTTTCTTTTGTCTTACGGTGTACAATAATTTTTTAATTAACATATAATATATATAATATATGTTGGTGAATTTTTCAGAAAAACAACATTTGGAGCTTTTGTCCTCTTTAGTTTTTCCCTTATATCGAGTTCTCCAATAGGTACTTGAATTTTGAACTTGGGTTTGGAATTTAATTTGTGAACGCACCCTTTCACTAATCATCGAACTGTCACTGTCAATTTATTCAGTAAACTCATCATTTCCATCATGGTTAAGTACGCGAACGAACAACGTCTGCAAATTATAAAAATTTACTACCGAAAAAAAGTTGTCAAGTCCCTATTGGAAAACCCTATATTTCTATTATTCTATGCTTTAGTAATTTTTCTTCTGTCAGCTCTCAGTTCTTAATACCTTCTCCACCCTGCTGATAACGCAGCTAATACAAATACCATGTTGGTAATGCGGCAATTACCGATTTTTTAAAAAAGCGCTCGCATATAAGCCGAGTGATCCTCTTTATATGTATATATAGGGTGCGCCATCTTTTATATCGTTATGTGACATTTATCATCATCATTCAGTTGTGTTAACTCAACGTGCTTATCGTCGAATATGTCGTGACCAACAAGCACCGTCTGACAACACTATTCGCCGTTCGGTGTCGAATTTTGTTGACCACGGGACAGTAGGAGATCGTCAACATGCCGTTCATCAACGTCCAAGACGTTCCAGTGAACTGGTTTAAGCGGTAAGAGCAGTGTTGCCGAGAATCCATATCTGTTATATCAGCATTTTGCCGTCAGTGTAACCATCGAGCGGCGCATTTTGAAACATTATTTGCATTTATTTCCGTATAAAGTGGAATTGACTCAAAGAATTTCGCTGAAAGATCGTCCACGTCGCTTAGAATACGACTCTGATGCCTTTAACAAGCCAAATGTTCGCATTTGGGGAACGGAGAACGAAATGGCCGGCGTTTGGGCCAAAACCATCATTGAGCTCGTTTTTCTTCAGAGAACGCGAAACAGTCGATGGGAATCAATATCGGTGGATGTTGGCTCATTATGTCTGTGGGGAGGAGAAGTATTATGCCGGCCATGGGCACACGGTTCACTTCATTCCCCATCACTAATCGATAGTTCCGCTGCAAATTGTTCAACACGGGCTCCCGGAATCACTGTTTGTGACACTGAAATAATCAAGCAACGAACCGTCCACCAGGGGAGAGAGGAGAAATAAAATACTATGTTTATTGTTTATCTTTACGTTTATTTATGACTGAGGGTTTTTGATTTTATTTATTACCGGTGATAATACAAATTAAATGCGAGATGTAATATACATGAAGAACTGACGTATATATGTTGAGCACTTAGCTCCGAAATATATTGACATATTATTTCGATTCACGACACTGGCACTGACAAAGACTGAAAGATTAACTATAGCAGGCAACCCGATCACGATACTCAACGGTATTTACGCATCCCCGGAGATACGGGGAGCGGGAGGCATGTGTGACCAGCTTGGTCAACGGATGAAAAACGACTCGTCGAGGATAGAACTCTGACTTGAATTCTATCTTCAGTTAAGGGTGAGATATGGAGGGGAAAGAGAAAATTTTCTCTTAAGGGTGTGGCCACTAAGAAAATGCGAATTTCTTGGTGCAGTGGTGTGTGTGCGCGATCGAACAGATTCAATGTTGTTGCACGTGTTCGAAAGCAGTGGAACAACGAGAAAGGCAGTCGGCGAGAACAAAGGAAAGGGCGACCAAATGGTTTGCTCCGTAATGAGGGTCATGTTTATGCAACGTCGCTATGACGGACGTTGGTAAAAAGGTGTTAATGGGATACGATACTTTATACAATGGAAATTGTGTATCGTATCTTGGGTTAATTACCAATACGCATCCCTTGCTTGCATTTGGGTATGCCAAGCAATTAGTGGTGGCGACGAAAGAAATGCATCATTGTTTGTCTATTGAATCGCTAGTGTTGCAGCTGTAAAAACAAGCTGACGACATAGTATTTTAACTCAAGACAAAGGGTATCGAATGTTTGGTATTTATGGTGCATATGCACATTAAGGGTCAATTTTAGGAATTTCAGATAATGCTTGAAAGCATTACATGTCCTTGGAAAAGGAAATGTTTTCTGGGGCAAATGCAAATGCATTGGCGGGAAACAATGGGAGTTATGGAATTCCTAAAAAGGTCATGAAGAATTCTTACAGAAAATTGTATGCGAAGAGATGCATGAAGGTAAGGTTTCTTAACAGGGAATTTAAGATCATGGGTTTGATCTCTTAAATGCGTGCAGCGTTTTTGTGTGCCGAATGCGATTGCATTGGTGAAATTATATGGGAAGATGGGTGTTATGGGGGTTTTTAAGGAAAGCGTACCGTGGGGTTTGGCGGGACCGTCACATGTCTGCCCACAAATGTGTGAAAAAGGTCTGGACGGTTACTGGTTTCAACAAGACGATGCGCCATACCACACTGCAAAAGAAATGATACAGTATCTATAACGAAAATTCCCTGGACTTGTGCTGTTAAAAAATGGCGATATCGACTGGTCACCCAGATCTCTTACCGCGGACTACTTTTTGTGGAGTTATTTGAAAAGAAAAGTGTACGCCAGCAAGCCTCAGACCATTGACGAGCTCTAGTCAAACATTCGTTCTGAAATCATTGCCTTACCGCCCGAGATGCTAAAAAAAGGATGGAAAACTTAGCAAAAAAGGCACATTTTGCTTTGGTCAATAGAGGCGACCACTTGATTGATGTTGCATTCAAAATTAGTCCCAATAAATTGTAAAGGATTAAATAAAAATACCTCATATATGAAAATCGGTTGTTTTTTAAATATATTCAATATTCTCACACCGACATAAAAGATGGCGCACCTTATTTATATATATATATATATTTTTGGAGTAGCCTTAATTATCAGAGCACAGTGCAAACGGACGAACAGGAAGTGGATAAGGAAAGGAGGTATCGATGTACATTGGTCTTAAATGCCTGGACATTACAACGACGAGGAAACATATCATCAGTGAACGCATTCCACATTCGTGTGATTCGGCTAAGGATTAACTCTCCATGGTTATTTATACGCCCGGTGTTATATATATATATATATATATATATATATATATATATATATATATATATATATATATGTATATATATATATATATATAACAGGTCAATTGAAAAGTCCCTGGCCTGACACATAGCTGGCGGCACTAGAATTAAATCCATATTTTTTAGTTAGCCCTACCCTTCAAAAGACGCGTGTATAAATTTGACAGATGTCGGATCATTAGTTTGTGAATTATAGTATTTTGAGTGAAGCAACTTCTGTTATTGTGAAAAAATGGATAAAAAGGAATTTCGCGTGTTGATAAAATATTGCTCTTTGAAGGGAAAAAATACAGTTGAAGCAAAAACTTGGCTTGATAACGAGTTTACAGACGCCACCCCAGGAAAATCAACCATCAAGGATTGGTATGCTAAGTTTAGACGTGGTGAAATGAGCACCGAACACGGTGAACGCAGTGGACGCCCAAAAGAGGTTGTTACCGACGAAAACATTAGAAAAATCCACAAAATGATTTTGAATGACCGTAAATTGAAATTGAATAAAATAACAGGCACTCTAAAGATATCAACTGAACGTGTACATCATATCATTCACGAATATTTGGGTATGAGAAAGCTCTGTGCAAAGTGGGTGCCGCGCGAGCTCACTCTTGACCAAAAACAACGACGAGTTGATGATTCGGAGCAGTGTTTGGAGATGATCAAGCGTAATAAACCCGAGTTTTTGCGTCGATATGTGACAATGGATGAAACATGGCTCCATCATTTCACTCCGAAGTCCAATCGACAGTCACCCGAGTGGACTGCACACGATGAACCCGCCCCAAAGCGTGGAAAAACGCAACAGTCGGGTGGCAAGGTTATGGCGTCTGTATTTTGGGATGCGCGCGGAATAATTTTCATTGACTATCTTGAAAAAGGAAGGACCATCAACAGCGACTATTACACAGCGTTATTGGCCGGTTTGAAGGACGAAATCGCCGAAAAACGACCGCATTTGAAGAAAAAGAAATTGCTGCTTCACCAAGACAATGCACCGTGTCACAAGTCAGTGAAAACGATGGCAAAAATCCATGAATTGGGCTTCGAATCGCTTCCGCATCCACCGTATTCTCCAGATGTGGCCCCCAGCGACTATTTCCTGTTCTCAGATCTCAAAAGAATGCTCGCTGGGAGGAAATTTTCGTCGAATGAAGAGGTGATCGCCGAAACTGAGGCCTATTTTGAAGCAAGGGACAAATCGTACTACAAAAAAGGTATCGAAAAGTTGGAGGGTCGCTATAATCAGTGTATCGCCCTCGAAGGGAATTATGTTGAATAAAAAAAACGAATTTTTCCAAAAAAAATGTGTTTTACTATGGAAGGCCAGGGACTTTTCAATTGGTCTGTTATATACATATATATATATATATATATATATATATATATATATATATATATATATATATATCTATGTATATATATATATATATATATATATATATATCTATGTATATATATATATATATATATATATATATATATATATATATATATATATATATATATATATATCATCATCATCATCGGCACTACAACCGGGTTCTGGTCTTGGCCTTATTTAACAAATCTCTCCACCGGTCCTGATTTCGAGCCGATGTTATCCAGTTTGGCACTCCCAGGTTCAGGACGTCCTGGTCTACGCCATCCCTCCATCGCAGACAAGGTCTGCCGCGCTGTCGCCTTCCATACATCCTGCCACAAAGGGCTCTTCGGGCAGGCTCCTCTTTGCTCATTCGAGGTAGGTGTCCCGTCGACCGGAGTCTACCGAGCTTAATTTTTTTAACAACATTAGATACAAGGTAGATCGCGTACAACTCATGGTTGTATCGTCTCCGTAATCGTCCTCCCTCACATACGGGGCCAACAATTCTCCTTAAGACCTTCCTCTCGAATCCGGCTGAGTTCGGAGTGCCTTTTATTGAACACCCAGTTCTCGCATCCATACATGAGTACTGGTAAGACCATGGTCTTGTAAAATAGTAGCTTGGATGTTCTTGATAAATTTCGGGATATAAAGAGCATTGATAGACCATAGTAGGCTTTGTTGGATTTGATCGGCCATCAACGTATATCTTCTCCCATAATGTTATCGGCTGATGCTATTGATCTAAGGCAGTTAAAGGATCCCACTACTTCCAATTCGTGTTCCGCTACTCTGATACTTTGACCAACGGTAGGTCTTCTCTTCGCAGGCCACAATGTACTTAGTTTTTCCCTCATTAATGTGCAGTCCCAGTATTTGTGTCGCTTGCTCGATCTGGGTGAAGGAGTCTTGTACAGCGGAATCGGATCTACCCATGATATCGGTGTCATCTGCGTAGGCAGTGATGACAGTAGTCCCTCTAGCTGTAACGCCAGAGTCACGGATTGCTTTCTCCAACGCCAGGTTGAAGAGGAGGCATGCCAGACCGTCCCCTTGTCGGAATCCATTAAAGATGCTTATTGGTTTGGACAGCAATCCCGCTGTTTTTACTTGACGAGTTAAGTTGGTCATGGTCAACCTACAAAGTCGCATCAATTTGTTTGGAATGCCGAACACTCCTATGGCATTATATAGTTCCACCCTGGTTAAGCTGTCGTAGGCGGCCTTAAAGTCTATGAATAGATGATATAATGGAATCTTAAATTCCTGACATTTTTCCATCGCCTGCCTAAGGACGAATATCTGAACAATCGCTGATTTGCCTGGGATGAAGCCACACTGATATTGACCAATGATGACTTTAGCGTATGGGGCTATCCGATCTTGAAGGATAGAGGACAGTATCTTATAGGCGGTACTCAGCAATGTTATACTGCTATAGTTGCTATATCACCCTTCTTATGTACGGGACAAATTATAACACCACGCCAATCTTCCGGCATCTCCTCTTGCTCTCATACGTGCACCACGACCATGAATTTCGTGATGTAATACTGTCCCTCTTTGTTTTATCAGCTCAGCTGGTATGCCATCAGCTCTAGGGGCTTTATTTGATTTGAGCTGTCTTATGGCTTTTAATGTTTTCTCAATGCTTGGTGGGGCCAACATTTGGTCTTGATTTTGCATTGGTGGAGCCTCCAATTCTTCTGTGAGCTGATCATTTGGCAATTTATTGAAGTGCACTTTCCGTCGCTCCAGAATACATTCAGGATCGGTGATCAGATTACCTTCATTATCCTTGCAGTAAGTGCAGCGTGGTATGTACAGCGTCATACTGCGGATTATTTGGTAGAACTTCCGCGCCATGTGCGGACCTCGCTCTCTACTTTTCTCTATTTCACAGACTAGATTTTTTTTCAAGCACTTTCCTTTTCTCTTTGGAGTCTTTTTTCAGATCTCCTGAACTCTTTGTATTTCTCCTCGCGTATCCGAGTCCTATGAGACTGCTGCATTGCCCAGTATGGAGCATCCTTACGTTCAGTCGCTAGTTTGCACTCATCATCAAACCAGTCGCTCCGATCTCTACGACTCCTGCCTAAGATGTAGTTGGCAGTACTAATGACCGTATTCTTAAGGCGCGTCAATTTCTCTTCTACGCCGGGCATTTTGGGCCCAAGACTTACTCTCCCTCCATCGAGCTCTTCGAGGGCGAGTCTTAACGCATGACTGAAGTGTTGCTGGAGTTCTCATTGGGTAAGGCTGCCATATTGACCCGAACCTGATCCGCAATTTGATCAATTTGGTTGCGAATGACTCCATCTGGTGATACCAAGGTGGCTTTGTGGATATCTTTACGCGGAAACCTGGTACTTGCAACGACCAAGTTTTTTGCTGCCAGTTAGATGACTCGTAGTCCATTGTCATTAGTGTTCTCATGGAAACTATGGGAACCAGCCTAGTGTCTGAAAACTGGGTCCCGACCTATTTTCGCATTCAAATCACCAAGAACGATTTTTACATCGTATCTTGGGCATGCATTGAGGGCCCGTTTGACGTTCTCGTAGTATTCTTCTTTTCCTCTGTAGGTCCGTACACGTTTATGATGCTTATGTTGTTAAACTTGCCTCGCACGAGTTAAGGGAGTTAATGGCAATTTAGGGTTAAAACCATTGTAATCACTTTAATCTATTATTATAATAAACATATTAAATAATCATGGCCAGCAAAACCAGCAATCATCATAAGTCAACATAATAAAACGAAAATAACCATTGTTATCAAACTAAGATAAAAAACCATTGCAATTACTTTAAGCTAATATTCATGTCAAGCAAAACCCAACAATCATCATAAGCCAACAAAGATACACACGACCCGAGTACCCAACAAGCATCATAAGTCAACACAACAAGACAAAGATGCACACGACCCGAGTACCCAACAAGCATCATAAGTCAACACAACAAGACAAAGATTCACACGACCTAAAGACCCAACAATCATCATATGAGCTAAGATGATAAGACGTCCGAAGCAAAGACTATAAATGCTACATGATGACCAGACGAAGGGGGGATTCTGATTTGGACACCAGCCGGCATAGCCGAGAACTAAGTAAAACTTGTAACAAAGATTAATAGCAATTAGAATTTGTAAATAAAATTAATATAAGTGAAATTCACAAATAAAGTTTTTAAAAAGTTAAATTCCGTGAATTGTGACTTAATTGGCGATCCTGCCAGGAGTGTTTTGGATTATAACTCCATCACAACCTGTGGACCATACCCGGACGAGACGAGGACCATATCTGGACCTAACTAGGACCATAGCTGTACCTGACAAGGACCATATCCAGACCTGACCAGGAACTCATCCGGACATTACTAGGCGAAAAACACACTGGAAACCACACTAAGAGTTGCATAGGAAAAACCGTGAGTAAAAATTAAATTTTCTTAAAGTGTCAGTGATTCCCTAGCAATAAAGGACAACATCCGCATAAGTACGGACACAACAAGTTTTGACTGCATAGCAGATAAAAAAGGAAAGTGAGAAAAAAACACACTCACGATAAAACCCCGGGATTAGACCCACATCTCCTTTATGAAAATTCCTAAAATACGGAATAAGTCGTCGAGACCATTCGAGAGACCATCCGCCCCAACCGAATCAGAAAGTGAAAGTGAAGAAATGGCCTCAGCAGCAGAACTACAAGCGCAGATCGCTCACCTAACAAGTACCCTATCGGCATTAATAACCGAGAATAAGGAAACCAGGGAAGCCGTCATACGGATACAACAGCAAGGATTAAACAAGGAAATAGTTACGATAGAAAAGCTAACCCCCGTAACTTGGAAGCTAGAAGATCCTAGCCAAATCGACACCAGTATATTTAAAAACATACCTGTTTTCAACGGCAAACCAGAGGAGTATAGAGCATGGCGGAGTCTGATCTGGAACCTAATGGAGGAAATAAAAAGATTCCAACAGACAAATGAATATTTTAAATGCCTACAAATCCTCAGAACAAAAATACAAGGCGACGCAGCGGACATATTGGTGAACCACAATACCATACTTAATTTCTACGCTATAATCAATAGGTTAGATTATACTTACGCCGACCAAAGGCCACTTTATGTGTTACAAGAAAACTTATTGAAAATTAAACAGGAAAAATTAGAAGTTACGGAGTATTTCAATAACATCAATAAAGCCTTAAATCTAGTACTAACTAAAATCGAGATGCAAGGTACGAATAAAAGTGAAGCCTCATACACCAACGCTATGGAATCAGGCGTTAGAGCCTTTGCTCAAGGATTAAATTGTGAATACACAAGAGGAGTACTTTTTTCCCAAAATCCGAAAACTCTGGAAGAAGCGTATGCAATCGCTAGAACTATCTTACACAACAAAGAAGCATACGGATTAAGCGAAAGGTATCACTATAGACCTCGGAACTCATATGATCAAAGACACCAGAAGAGATACGAAAAATACGAAAGGAAAGTCGAACCACCACAAGGCTACAAGGAGCAACGTTATTACAAACCCAACGTGCAAACATATGTGAAGCCGAAGCCTGAACCAATGGAAGTGGATGAATCTATCCGAGACAGGAGATCACACAATAACCAACAACAGAGACAGTGGAATAACCCCTTCAGAACAACTTCAACACAATACCACAGAAATGGGCCCCAAGAAATGAACAAAATACATCATAACGATAACATTTCTAACAGCCCACAGATAGGTAGCGAAGACAATGACCATGAAGCTAAGACGACTTTTTTAGCCGAATAAATGGTCTTCCGTGTTTGACCCTAAGAACCAAGGATAAAGGAAGACCCGAGCTCCGAGTGACTATTCTTATAGATACTGGAGCCACCAATAATTACGTTTCCTCAAACTACCCCTATGGAGCACCCATACCAATAGAACCCATTGAAGTTAATACAATGCATGGTACGACATTAACTCATGCAAAAAAACAAGTCAATATGTTTAATACGAATCTAATATTTTATGTCATACCTACTTTAAGAAATTTTACAATGATACTAGGAGAAGCAGGCTTAGTTCAATTAAACGCCAAGATAGACTTAGAAACTTATTCAATTACTTACAAAACCCCCAAAATGCAAATAAATTATTCTCTTGATGACGAATACTATTCTAAGGAGGTAGATGCAATTATGGAACAAAACAATAAATTCATTCCCACCCTCCCCTTCATTACCCAAGTAGAAGCCTCAATACGTACTAAACATGAAGATCCTATTTACTCGCGACAATACCCTTACCCCATGTCCGACAACAAGTTTGTAAATGAGGAAATCGCTCGACTACTGAAGGAAGGAATAATCCAAAAGAGTTTTAGCCCATACAACTCACCTGTATGGGTTGTACCGAAGAAAGGATACAACGAAGATGGAACCCCTAAGAGACGTATGGTAATAGACTACCAGAAACTCAATGCAGAAACAATTACGGATCGATACCCTATCCCTGACGTAAATTTAACAATACAAAATCTAGGGAAAGCCAATATATTTTCAACATTGGACTTAGAATCAGGTTTCCACCAAATAAAAATAAAAAAAGAGGATCAACAGAAAACTGCCTTCTCTATTAATGGAGCGAAATATGAATTCGCACGAATGCCGTTTGGACTCAGGAACGCGCCCAGTATATTCCAAAGAGCAGTTGACGATATACTTCGACCATACATCGGGAAATTCGCCTACGTCTATATCGACGACGTGTTAATATACTCTCATAGCAAAGAGGAACACTCAGAACACGTAAAAATAATTACAGATACATTAAGAAGAGCCAACATGAAAATTTCAAACGAAAAATCGCACTTCTTTAAGGAATCAATAAAATACCTGGGACATATAATAAAACACAACACAATTACCGTCGATCCGGAGAAGATTGAAACAATAAAAAATTACCCAGAACCGACTAACCTGAAAGAATTAAGGTCATTTTTAGGACTAGCTGGATACTACCGACGATTCATACAAAATTATGCGAACATCACAAAACCAATGTCCATATTCTTACAAACAGAAGAACAAGTGTCTAAGAATAAAAGTAAAAAGGTTGAAATCCAATTCGACGAACGAGCCAGAAAAGCATTTGAAATGATCAAAGAGGAACTACGAGCAAGGATAGAGCTATTCCAACCAGATTTCAGCAAACCCTTCGAACTTACGACCGATGCGAGTAACTTCGCCATAGGTGCGGTCTTAAGTCAAGGAAATAATCCAATAACCTTCGTATCACGAACACTTAGCAAAACAGAAGAAAACTACTCCACTAATGAGAAAGAACTGTTAGCGATAGTTTGGACGCTACAAAAACTAAGGAATCTGCTGTATGGTATAACAAACCTGATCATATATACGGATCATCAATCATTAACATTCGCCGTATCAGAAAGAAATCCTAATACCAAACTAAAACGATGGAAAAACTTCATAGAGGAATACGGAGCAGAAATCAGGTATAAACCCGGTAAAGATAATGTAGTCGCAGATGCATTGTCAAGACAACAGGTAAACACCTCCACTTGCTCTGAACATTCCGCAATAAGCTCTCCACGAACACAAATCTCACGAGTAAGCCAACCTCTCAATAATTATAAAAATCAAATAACGATTAACGAATCAAACAAAAACCAACCTATAAAAACAAAAAATGTTTTTAATAACTTCAGGCATGACGTATGCATCATAAATGAAGAAGATTTAAAGAAAAAACTAAAGAAAATACTTAACCCCAACGTCATTAATGCAATAAAAATACCAGAAGAACTATTACATAAACATGAAAGAACAATTAAAGAAACATTCAAACATTATAAACTAATTATAACTCAAACACTATTAAAAGATATAGAAGACAGAAATGAACAAATAAAAATAACAGAAGAAGTGCATAATAGGGCACACAGAGGATATCGAAATAATACCAAGGAAATCCTATTACAATACTACTGGCCGAAAATAGCTAACGCATGTAAAAATTACGCTACAAAGTGCAAAACATGCCTCAAAGCCAAATACGACAGGAAACCCAATAAGCACCCCATAGGAGAAACACCAGTACCAACCAAAATCGGACAATACCTACAAATGGATGTCTTCCACTTAAACGACCAAATGTACATCAGCACAATCGACCGTTACTCAAAGTACCTACACCTAAGGCACATACCAAACAAACTAAACATACCGACGGTTATAAACGAAATACTTTCGCAAATATTCAAGTACAACGATCAACAGTACGTAATGACTGACAATGAATCAATTTTTACAAGTCATCAGGCAGAATCAATGTTCAACCGACACAAAACAATACACGTAAAAACACCTATTGATCACTCAACATCTAACAGCCAGGTCGAAAGAGCACACTCGACCATTCTTGAAATAGTACGAGCTCTTGCAAAACAAAACAGCACAGATTGCGAAGAGGAAATTTTTGAAGCTGTGAAACAATATAACGCCACTATACACTCCGTCACTAATTTTAAACCCGAAGACATATTTTTTAATCGAGAACAAATACCACCACTCGAAAATGTTCTGAAACTCAACCAACAAAAAATATTAAACCACTTTAATAAAAATCGAGAAGCGAAAACATACAACCCTAATGACATAATATTTCACAGATCAAAGCGACGGAACAAGAATACAGACCGTTTCATTGAGACAAAAGTAAAAGAGGATAAAGGGAATTATATAATCACAACTCAAGGCAAGAAAATCCATAAAGACAACATTAGGAACACAAAATGTACATCATAATTGCTCTCCTACTAATACCTCAAGCGAAAACTCTTGAAATAAAAGACCTAACTGGCCAAAAATACATATCCATCGAAACCGCACCAGTTCACCTGTACAACGAGACCGAATACCTCCTTCATATTTTTAACTTAACGAAGATACTCGCACCCATACACATGGCAAAAGAAACAGCGGGACATGAAGAAACATCATTACAGATGAAAGCAATTCTCCATCGTATAGATTCGCTAATGGCGCAAATCACTCCGCATGAAGTCAGGCCAAGGAGACAAATAAACCTTTTAGGGTCAGTATTAAAACTGATAACGGGTACACCAGACCACAACGACATAGTCGAAATTGAAACCCGCTTGAATACACTAGTAAAAAACAACAACGAACAAAAAGCGATTAACTCGAGATTCGAGAAACTACTAGAGAAAGTAGATAATAAAGAGCACAGCTCAGAAACCATCCTACAAGAAGTTTATTACGAACTCGAAACAATTACAACCACCATAAATTTAGCAAAAAATGGGAACTTTTACTCCAAAGCTATTGATACGTATGACGTAGAAGAAATAATCAAACATGAAAATACTGGTATCCCTATCATACATGTTCTAGAGTACTCTAAACAATTTATCTGTTATTATAAAGATTCTATTGTAATTACATACAAATATCCAGTAATAATCAAACAATGTCATTTGTACAAACTATATTCCCTATCCAGTAGAATTGGCAAACTAAAATTAAAAGAAAAAATAAGTCTATGTAATCAAAATTATGTAAATGTTAATGATTGTAAAAATTATATTGGGGACTACATTTGTAAAATAGATTACAGCAAAGATAGTTGCACCATACCCCTACTAAAAAACGAACCAGTACATTGTAAGTCTATAAAGGAAAACAATAAAGATATAAAAGAGTTAGAAGATGGGTACATATTTTTTAATCAAGAACAAATAGTGAATAATGTAACAATGACAGGCCCGAAACTCATTCATTTTGAAAATACTGTAACAATAAATAATAAAACATATACGAACAGAAAAAGGTTGATGAAAAAATTAATTGTACAAAACCATAATAATGATGTAACAATACTAGAGTATATGACCTCCAACAAAGAAACTAAATTTACAAACTTACAAGAATTATCCACGATACTCATACCAATCGAAGAACATCCTATACTTACACTTTTTGTAACACTTATAATAATTGTAATAATTAGCATGAGCATATGTGTAATAAAAACCATTGTAAAAATTATTAATATTAAGAAAAAACACAAATACATAGTACAATACACCAATGCTCTGGAAAAACTCAAAAGCGAGGACGCTTTATCTTAACAGAGGGGGGAGTTAAGGGAGTTAATGGCAATTTAGGGTTAAAACCATTGTAATCACTTTAATCTATTATTATAATAAACATATTAAATAATCATGGCCAGCAAAACCAGCAATCATCATAAGTCAACATAATAAAACGAAAATAACCATTGTTATCAAACTAAGATAAAAAACCATTGCAATTACTTTAAGCTAATATTCATGTCAAGCAAAACCCAACAATCATCATAAGCCAACAAAGATACACACGACCCGAGTACCCAACAAGCATCATAAGTCAACACAACAAGACAAAGATGCACACGACCCGAGTACCCAACAAGCATCATAAGTCAACACAACAAGACAAAGATTCACACGACCTAAAGACCCAACAATCATCATATGAGCTAAGATGATAAGACGTCCGAAGCAAAGACTATAAATGCTACATGATGACCAGACGAAGGGGGGATTCTGATTTGGACACCAGCCGGCATAGCCGAGAACTAAGTAAAACTTGTAACAAAGATTAATAGCAATTAGAATTTGTAAATAAAATTAATATAAGTGAAATTCACAAATAAAGTTTTTAAAAAGTTAAATTCCGTGAATTGTGACTTAATTCACGCGAGGAGTGCATAGCCTTTCCTTTATTGCATTAAAGCCGATAATGGCAAGCTTTAGTTTTTGGCTGACTGGAAAGCCTACCCCGAGCACATGGTGTTTTGCATTATAGCTGTAATAAATGTCATATTTGTTTCTTTGATTAACACCCCTCCCCGTCCCTTTTATTTCTTATAATGCTATTATGTCGGCCTTATATTCTGACAGGGCATCGGCTAACTGCTGTGCAGCTCGAGCTCTGTATAGTGAGTGGACGTTGCATGAGAAAATACTCATATCGGTTAGCCCCGTTTCGTTTCCGTGGTCGTCGTGTATCCGGCCCATATCCAAGGCTTGATAAATTTGTCATAATAGTTTGTTTTTCCGGACAAGGTTAATAGCCTTGTGCCAACCTTTCTCAAGATATCGATTCGATTGAACTGGAACAAGGATCGTCCTGGGTTTCGCCAGGTTGAAAGCAATCAGTGGCTTTGCCCTGTATGTTCGCTCCCATCCACCCAAAATGGGCGCTTGTACTAAGCAAACAATTGGCAACAGCACTACATCATCACCGCCAAACGCGAGTACAATCTTTTCAAATATCAAGTTTTCCAATAGGGACTTGACAACTTTGAATTTAATTTGTGAACGCACCCTTTCACTAATCATCAAACTGTCACTGTCAATTTATTCAGTAAACTCAACGTTTTCATTATGCCTAGGAACGTCTGTAAATTATAAAAATTTACTATCGAACAAAAGTTGTCAAGTCCCCATTGGAAAACCCTATGGTTATACAATAGAGTTTTTTTTTTTTTTTTTTTTTTTTTTTATTAGACTTCTCTCGGGAGAGGCGAACCTATAGCGCCGAGTGGGCGCCCCGAGCTGCCATCAAATAACTGTTGCAGTTCTTCTTGAACAGTTGCAGGTTGTAACGCTCCGGGAACACTCGCGTGGGAAGGGAGTTCCACATCTTCGGAACGAGTTCTGGTACAGGGATGTTCGCGCCGTCGGGAGATGAACCACAAACGGGTGCGATACCTCGGATTGTCTTGTGGAGCGCATATAAACCGAATTGCGTGGAACAATACCAAGAATCTCCGAAGAACAGCACCCGTGATAATATCTGTAAAACAGACAGAGGTCGGCTACGCGCCTTCGATGTGATAGCGACTGTAGTCCCGACGTCAGCGCCGAGTCCCCGATCAGGCGGATCGCTCGTCTCTGTATGCTCTCAAGTAGGTCGAGGGTATGTTTAGGAGCCGAGCTCCAAACATGAGAGCAATATTCGAGCGCGGGTCTAATTTGAGATTTATATAGGAGGAGAAGTTGGGCCGGGGTAAAATATTTCTTGGCTCTAGAAAGATAACTCAGTTTTCCTGAGGCCGACCTGGCGATGCTCGACACGTGTTTATGCCATGATACATTCCCACAGACCGTGACGCCGAGCAATTTCAAGCTATCCCCAGCCTCGAGGGCCCGGCCATTCATCATCAGCTGTGGAACCGATGATCCAGTTTTCTTTGTGAATGTTGTATACTGAGCCTTCGTTGCATTGAAGTCGACAAGATTGACCTTTCCCCACTGCAGGACTTTATCCAGATCCCGATTCAGAGAATCAATCTGTCTACATCCCAGCTGGTGTGACGCAGATGCACCAATCGGCCGATCACTCGAAAAGGAGGAAACAAGCGTACTATCATCCGCAAACCTGAACACTTTGTTATCCGTTGTCTCCAACAAATCATTTATGTGAAGCAAGAACAAGGTTGGAGCCAAAATAGAACCTTGGGGCACCCCCGAATTTACAGGATACAGATCCGAACACTCGCCGTCCACAACAACCCGGATCGATCGATTTTCAAGGAAACTCCTCGTCCAGTCGCAAAGCTGTTGGGAAAGTCCATATGAACGAAGTTTGCTCAGCAATGCCCCGTGCCAGACGCGGTCAAAAGCCTTGGAAATATCCAATGCGACCGCCCTTGACTCACCATGCCGTTCAATCGCAGATGTCCATATATCGGTTATAAGTGTCAAAAGGTCTCCTGTGGACCGCCTGTCACGGAATCCGTATTGACGATCATTCAGGAGTCCGTTGCACTCCAAATACTTAACCAACTCTGTATTGATGACTTTTTCCATCACCTTAGATAAAATAGAGAGTAACGCTATCGGACGGTAATTTTGTGGGAGACACTTTTTTCCCGTCTTTGGGATTGGCTGAACTCGAGCGATTTTCCAGCTGGCCGGAAAGGTCCTCCGTGCATAAGATAAGCGGAAGAGTCTGCCAAGAACCGGCGATAGTTCTGGAGCACAGTTCTTAAGGACTATTGCTGGTATTCCGTCCGGGCCGGTTGCCTTCCTACAATCCAGTTCACGTAGAATGCGTTGAATAGTGCGCGGACGAAATCTCACATCCCGCATGGAAGACTGTACCGGCGAGATCACAGGTGGGTCCAAAAGGCCGGGATCGAGGTTTGAATTCGCCGAAAATAAATTTGCGAATACATTAGCTTTATCCTTTGGATTCGTGACCAACGTCCCGCTGTCTGTCACCAACGGAGGGAAAGAGGAGGATGCAAAGTTACCGCTGACAGCCTTTGCCATTGACCAGAAGGAGCGCGAGCAAGTTGGGCACCGAAGGAACTTATTGATCACCCTGTCGTTGTGAGCCTTCTTCGCGGTATCAATCGCCTGGTTGAACGCGTTTCTGATTCTGACAAAATTCGTTCTGTTAACATCGGTGGGATTGGAGCGCCATTGCTTAAAAGCTCTATTTTTTTGTCGCTGTAATCAGCTCGCACTTTTTTTCAAACCAAGGTTTATCAGACGAACTTCGTTTGATGGAATGTGGAATATACATCTCCATCCCCAGAAGAATAATCTCTGATACCGACTCCGCGCATGCGTTAACATCGGAGTTTCCGAAGCACACCTCGGACCACGGAAAGGATGCGAAGAAGTCTCGCAAATCGTCCCAGTTAGCGGCCCCATACTTCCATACATGACGAAGCTGCCTAGGCCGGTTGCTTGCTTGGTATGCAAGTGCTTGCACGACAGATACCAAGCAGTGATCTGAGTTTCCCAGTGGCGCAGAAACCTCTACGGTATAAATACTCGGTTCGGATGTCAAAAACAGATCCAGGGTGTTCGCATAATCGCCCCGGGCATCCGGCACTCGCGTTGGCTCCCCCACGAGTTGAGTCAAGTTGTGGCTTACAGCAAACATCTCCGCCAGCCTTCGCCTCCCAGCCTCGTCGGTTCTGTTAGAATGTAACAACCAGCCGGAATTATGCACATTAAAATCACCAAGGACAACAATTTCAGAAGCTGGGTGGTTGATCTGTATCCAGTCGACGGTATATGAAAGATGTTCGAAATGTCGCCGGTCGATCGTCATTCGGGGAGCGGTAAAGACAACAAAGAAATTTAACGGAATTCCTCAGCACGACCCTCAACCATATGATGTCGATATTATTGGGTTCCAACGCCTCCATCCTCTGGCAAGCCAGATTGGACCGCGCGAAGACGCAGACTCCGCCCTTAAAACGGAATCTCGAATGTAAGTCGTATCCTGAGCAACGAAGATATGTCGAATCAGTTGACGAATCGACCTGGGTCTCAGTTAGGGCAAGGATATCAGGTTTCGTTGTTTGTAAATATTGGTGGACGGCGTTTACATTGGTATTGGTGAAACCGATGCCCCTGATGTTACAAAATGCCGTCACCAGTCGAGCGTGGGCCGAGCCTCGAGAGCGAGACCGGTTATGCGATGACGAACCTCTTAAAGTTCCATTATTTATCATGATATCTGCATGATGTTCCCCCTGACATAGTCCCCCCCGGAGATCCGAATGGGAGACTAGTTTACCTCCGGAATTCTTTATATCAGAAGGTACCATCATGACTTATCCCTGTGTCAGTCCGGGCCATCAGCCACACATCCGAAACACCGTCGAAGATTTCTCTCGGCGATATCGCGGAATGTACAGCGTGACGGGGTGGCATCTCACCTTCGGACCGACTACCACCTAACCAACCTTTTTCCGAACCGGTCCATCAGCCAAGCTCCGAAAGATGGCCAGGAATTTCTCCCAACCATTTCACGGAGCCTATAGCTTGATGGAGTGGTATTTCACCGGGCGCACAGGGCGTTGGGACCCCGGCTAGCACCTTTAGTCGCCTCTTACGACAAGCTGGCCTAGCTGTGAGTATATTCTAACGCCCTACTCACAGGGCGTTAGAATATACTCGTACAATAGGGACTTCACAACTTTGAATTTAATTTGTCAACGCACACTTTCACTGTCAATTTATTCAGTAAAGTCAACATTTTCATCATGGTTAAGTACACGAACGAACAACGTCTGCAAATTATAAAAATTTGCTACCGAAAAAAAGTTGTTAAGTCCCTATAGGAAAACCCATTATTATCTCACTCTTAAGTTAGATTCAGTCTAGGTAAGTATCTTTATAATAAATGGATGCTTGTACTAAGCAAGTAAATGGCCGTTATACCCACCAAATTGCTCCTCGATAGTATAGTGGTTAGTATACCCGCCTATCACGCGGGAGACCGGGGTTCGATTCCCCGTCGGGGAGCCTCTGGCGCAAGACTAATGATCTTGTCCGGAAAAAACAAATCATTATGGAAAATTTAACAAGCCTCAGGACTTGCTAAATAAAGCCAAGACCGGCTCCCGGTTGTAGTGCCGATGATGATGATGATGATGATACCCACCAAATTAGAAATAAAATTAAATTAAATTAACCTTCCATACACAGGCTATTTTAAAAACATTTAATCAATATTGGATGAGTTTAATGAAGCAAGATTTACATTTTATTGAAGCACAGTATTTGGACATTCATCATCATCATCGGCACCACAACCGGGATACGGTCTTGGCCTTATTTAGCAAGTCCTGAGGCTTGTTCAACTTTCCACAATAATTTGTTTTTCCAGACAAGGTTATTAGCCTTGTATTTTGACATTAAATTTATATAAATTATATCGTTTACATTTTTGTAGAACTCGTGTGCACATCTCAATACCGTAAAGCGCTCCAAAGCCACTGAATATCCGCCAAGAGGCTAGCTATCGGCATATATCATATGGCTTTCCCAATGATTGCATTCGTATAGGTAGCAAAGCAAATTGAAAACAACTTCTGGGACACCTTGTATGTAAATCCATTTTTTTTGACCAAGTGATTGATATGTTCTTCTATTCATTTATATGATTGTCTGTCCTTTTTAAAATTCATCCAATAACTAACCAATTACAGTTGATATTGAGTCAGTGTTTATGGCATGCTTGATCGCCAGACTTCATCAGCTTATTGGTTATTGAATTACATTTTGAATACCCTTAGATTGTACCCAATGTGTGATCGATGATTGTTCTTTCGGTCCTGTATGGATCGTAATGTTCTCTAATATTTTTACGGTTTAACTACCACTTTCACGTGTAACTCCAACCCCTCAGTCATTGTTGGAAAGATAATGAGTTTATGTGTGAAGATGATGGCCTCTGCCCAGCTCCACAACATAGGGTGACGCACATATTTAGATGAGATGAAATTTAATGAGGACAAATCGCAATTTAACTGCGTCTTCAATTGATCATTTCATAAATATGACTTAATTAATTCGATTACCGATTCAAGATTGACTGGAATTTAGTATCCAAAGTTCAAAGACTCGAGAGGGCGAGTCACGGACGTAAACTGTTTTCGACTTGCCTTTGTAATTGGACTACATTAAAAGAATTTTATATGACAATTGCAATTAGTTGCATTGCTTTAGCATCATTAAGATAGAGAAGAAAAGAAGGAACACTAAAATAGTCGTGAAAATAGAAAGTTTGAAAGTCCATAGTTACGAAAACCAATTATGATAACACACTCAAATCGGTGCTATCATAAACAATTGATGATTGAGTTGAAATTCTGTCAAAAAGAAAATAGCTGGTTAATGTTAATAGAATACTGAACACAAACTCTTAAATATATTGTAGCGAGCTTAGGGTTCGCTGGATTAATTATTTTGAATAAATAAAAGCCGTTAAATCGATTTTGAATTAATACAACACTTTATTAGTCCGTTAATCACAACCGTTACTTTAACCGAACACAACGATTTCTTGATTTATCGCTTCCGTACTTATCGCGTATTTTACTTCTTACTTATCGCTTGCTTCTCACTCGAGACTTACTACTTTCTACTTCTTACTCTCTACTATGCTCTGTGTGCGACGTATTTATACTGTTTCAGCGTTTCGTTTCCGTCCGTCCCATTGCCTTGAATGTTCTACTGTTCCTAGTCTCCTGTTTTCCATTACTTTATAGAATATTCTAGTACTCTGTTTCGGACTCTCTAGAATATTCTAGTACTGATTGTCATATGCGTCACACTACCCTCCGCCTAGATTAGTTCGTCCCGAACTAAGTTCACTGGTCTCCCGGGCCAACAAAAGCCGCCAGTCAGTCGCGATGCACCACTTTCATCTTGGCGTTCGGCGGTGGAAGTTCTTGACCTTCATCCAAATTTTCTACTGCTCTCCTTTTCGCGTCAGCTCTAGCCTGCCGCCATTCTTCCTTTTCCTGACGACGGAATTTCTCATGCATTTTAGGGATCTCATGCGAATAATATAAGAAAAAATGCATGTGCACACTCTTAAGCTCTTCTGGAGTTTGCACTTCACGTAAGCGGTCTAGAACTTCATCTTTACTTACACGCGTATCATCTGGTATTGGAGCATCTGTCGATTTCATAACCGTATACAACTGGTAGTTCCGCATCTTTTCAAATAACTGGAGCAGTTTGTTCTTTGGAGCTGACAGTAAACACCAACTTGCGTCGTAGTAATAGACTTTCCATAGATCGTCGCACGTTAATTCTGGTTTCACGTGTTCTTCTCTATAGAACGCAATGAAGGGCACCTCTAGCTGTTGATTACGCCTACAATCTAGGGCTTGCTTGAGATTTCCCCCCGTATGTGGTGGTTCACAATAGCGGTCTCGACCTCCAACATCCGTTGATCTCTCTTGGTCGGAAACAGTTGATTTACAAAACGCATGTTTGTAAATCCATTCAGCTTCATCTTGTAGTTCATTGGGTCCCTCTGGAACAGGCGTAACCGGAACTTCGCGCAATTACATTCGCTCAGGAATATCTGTTTTACGGATTTCATTGTCCAAATCAGTAAAGTGACCCCTTTCCAATTCATCTTTGAAATGTTTTGCCCCCTCAGTTTCCCTGTGACTACGTTCAGAGCGGCGTTCAACATCGTCTTCGTCGTCGAATAGCTGTTCGTCTATAGCCTCACGTGCTGAACCTTCATCGACGTGCTGTTCTTCTCCATCACTTTCTTCATCCTGTGTACGACGCAGACGCTTGGAACGCTTTCTGCCTTCAACTTTCAAACTAAGATTCTCTTCAATAAGGTCACAGTCGTCGTCTTCCTCTCCATCACTTTCTTCGTCCTGTGTACGACGCAGACGCTTGGAACGCTTTGTGCCTTCGACTTTCAAACCAAGATTCTCTTCAATAAGGTCACAGTCGTCGTCTTCCAGTCGTTCGTCCAACTCGTCATCATCATTGTAAATCCGTTTCAGGGAATAGCCTGAAGCATCAGTGTCTTCATCATCACGGCCGTCCTCTTCAATCGGGTTATCATCGATGAAATCCTTCAGTTCTTCACATAACACATCATCGTCATCTTCCTCCTCTTCCTCACTGCTGTCGGGCATAGCTTTGCTCTTCCTGAGTTTCTTCCTTTCATGTGGCTCCAATTTCTCCTCATCCTCAGATTCCTCCGCTTCCGAGTCCCAGAATTCTTTCATACACTGCCTTTGGGCATCCAATTTTGCCTTGAACTCTGCAGCTCGCGCGTCCAACTTTGCATTAACGTCTGTAGCTCGCGCATCCAATTTTGCAGCTAACGCATCCAATTTTGAGTTAATATCGATAGCTCGCGCATCCAATTTTGCCATCATAACCCTGAACATCTCCGAAATATCCAACGGTTGCGAACTCTTCTCTGAATGTCGATCTGCCATCGTCACAATACACTTCCACAGACTTATTTATTTCACCAATAATGAATCCCACTTCTGACACCAATTGTAGCGAGCTTAGGGTTCGCTGGATTAATTATTTTGAATAAATAAAAGCCGTTAAATCGATTTTGAATTAATATAACACTTTATTAGTCCGTTAATCACAACCGTTACTTTTACCGAACACAACGATTTCTTGACTTATCGCTTCCGTACTTATCGCGTATTTTACTTCTTACTTATCGCTTGCTTCTCACTCGAGACTTACTACTTTCTACTTCTTACTCTCTACTATGCTCTGTGTGCGACGTATTTATACTGTTTCGGCGTTTCGTTTCCGTCCGTTCCATTGCCTTGAATGTTCTACTATTCCTAGTCTCCTGTTTTCCATTACTTTATAGAATATTCTAGTACTCTGTTTCGGACTCTAGAATATTCTAGTACTGATTGTCATATGCGTCACAATATCGATTTTGAAATAAATGAACACCACTTCCAAAGTAAACGGCTTAAATGCAACTATGCGGGTTAGTAGAGAATTCGAAAAAAACGATTAAGGTGAGCAGATACTTAGAAAGTCAATTTAATGTTCCGCAATTGATTTCAAATGCAAGGAATATGGCGGATGGCAAACTATTACGACATTTACCTTCTTCTTTTTTTTTTTTTTTATTAGACTTCTCTCGGGAGAGGTGAACCTATAGCGTCGAGTGGGCGCCCCGAGATGCCATCAAATAACTGTTGCAGTTCTTTTTGAACAGTTGCAGGTTGTAACGCTCCGGGAACACTCGCGTGGGAAGGGAGTTCCACAGCTTCCCCGCTCTGTAACGGAACGAGTTCTGATACGGGGATGTTCGCGCTGTCGGGAGATGAACCACAAACGGGTGCGATCCGTCGGATTGTCTTGTGGAGCGCATATAGACCGAATTGCGTCGAACAATGCCAAGAATCTCCAAAGAACAGCACCCGTGATAATATCTGTAGAACAGACAGAGGTCGGCCACGCGCCTTCGATGTGATAGCGACTGTAGTCCCGACGTCAGCGCCGAGTCCCCGATCAGGCGGATCGCTCGTCTTTGTACGCTCTCAAGTAGGTCGAGGGTATGTTTAGGAGCCGAGCTCCAAACATGAAAGCAATATTCGAGCGCGGGTCTAATTTCGGATTTATATAGGAGAAGAAGTTGGGCCGGAGTAAAATATTTCTTGGCTCTAGAAAGATAACTCAGTTTTCCTGAGGCTGATCTGGCGATACCCGATACGTGTTTATGCCATGATACATTCCCACAGACCGTGACGCCGAGCAATCTCAAACTTTCCCCAGCCTCGAGGGCCCGGCCATTCATCATCAGCTGTGGAACCGATGATCCGGTTTTCTTTGTGAATGTTGTATACTGGGTCTTCGTTGCGTTGAAGTCGACAAGATTGGCCTTTCCCCACTGCAGGACTTTATCTAAATCCCGGTTCAGAGAGTCAATCTGTCTACATCTCAGCTGGTGCGACGTTGATGCACCAATCGGCCGATCACTCGAAAAGGAGGAAACAAGCGTACTATCATCCGCAAAACTGAACACTTTGTTATCCGTTGTCTCCAACAAATCATTTATCTGAAGCAAGAACAAGGTTGGAGCCAAAATAGAACCCTGGGGCACCCCCGAATTGACAGGATACAGATCCGAACACTCGCCGTCCACAACAACCCGGATCGATCGATTCTCGAGGAAGCTCCTCGTCCAGTCGCAAAGCTGTTGGGAAAGTCCATATGAACGAAGTTTGCTCAGCAATGCCCCGTGCCAGACGCGGTCAAAAGCCTTGGAGATATCTAATGCGACCGCCCTTGACTCACCATGCCGTTCAATCGCAGATGTCCATATATCGGTTATAAGTGTCAAAAGGTCTCCCGTGGACCGCCTGTCACGGAATCCATATTGAGGATCATTCAGAAGTCCGTTGCACTCCAAATACTTAACCAACTCTGTATTGATGACTTTTTCCATTACCTTAGATAAAATAGACAGTAATGTTATCGGACGGTTATTTTGTGGGAGACA